>JAOUZG010036138.1:1207346-1247096 GCA_026289955.1 Argiope argentata
GATATGCTCACGAGCCCAGGAGAGTCGCTGCAGGCGATGTCGTGCTGCCAGTAAAGGCACTCGAGTCGGTCTTCTGCTGTCATAGCCCAAGGAAGACAAATTTCGTCGCACAGTCCTATCGGACACGTCCCTCGTACGGCCATCTGTATATTTGCTTATTGCTATCCCATGACTTTTGTCACTTCAGTGTATATACTTACAAATCGTTATCTTATTTGCTTTTTATAGGCTATTTAATTCACTACAACTTATTTTTGGTGAAACTTAAGTTTTTAGCAGTCTCTATTTCGTAACGCCTTTTTAATAGAAAAAGCGTCATACTGCTATTTTTATGGTAATATAAAATTACGGGGCATCATATTATATATTGGAAACTAAAATTTAGTTCATATTTAATAAAGATGAAAATGACTTTTTGGGGTGCATATGCTGTTGTTTTAAAATATATCGGATCATATGAAAACAAAAATAGTATTTTTTTTCCATCACGTACGTATTATTATTTCCTCTTTATTACTGTATTTTTGACGAAACAAACATGAATTGTGATTATTTGAATTTTAAATAAACTTAATTTCATCGCAAAAGAGGGCTAAAGTTTGACTGAATGATAAAATTGCATGCGGTTTTTTTTAAATTTATTGCCAGTTTACACAAAATAACACTTACACTTTGATGCACCCTCTGGTAATAAATTTCGCCCTGTTAGCCAGCCCTATAAGTCTTGGTACAATAATACTGAAATTAAAAAATCAATTTTGAAAAGGGAAAATGCATTGTGTTCACCAGCTGTATTCTCGAGGCCATTTCCCCGTTATTTTTAGAGATTAGGAAATTGAAACTTGAAATTTTTCAAACTTAACTAATGCTGAAAACGTATAGACATCTAAAAAAATCGCAAAAAAAAAACGCTTTTTTTATTGGAATTGAAAAATTTCATAACTTTTCAATTTTTCATCGATGGCATGAATGGATATTTTATTCGTCTCTCCTTCGCTCTTTCTATATTGTCTTTTTGCTTTCAGGCGACATTTTCGAAGAACTTAAACCACATTATACAGCCTTTCTGATGTCTTGAAACTCCTGAAGCAGTTTCCAATCAAAACATTGATAAAACTAATAATGCTATCAAAATCCGTTATCTGAATATTTTCAATCTATGAGGATATGTTTGCTGATGCAAATAACTTTTTATCTACATAGCTGACAGAAAAATTTATTCTTTGATACAGTATTGTATTGTTTTCATAAATACTCGCTTTTAGTTTTCATAAATTCTGACTCATTAGATTTAAATATGTAATAAATACAAAGTGAAAGTATCATTACGTTGCCCCCTCCCCACTTGAGTGTCCTATAAGATTATGATTATCAAATCAGAGTGAAACAAACTGTTTGTATATTTTGAAGTTAGGCTTACTCATTTTCTCTGGAACCATTAGATTCTCCAAATACAGTAAAACGAAACTTCTAATATATGATGGTAGTCCTTCCCTGATGGATGTAGAAAGACGTGGATTCGGGATTACCATCATTCCGATGATTGAACATATCTCCTGTGGATGACGTTACAATTGGTTCGGTGGCGGCCTTTTGAACTAAACTAGAGGTTCCATCTCAGTGTTGATGTTAGATATACCAATAAGACTGTTTTCTGGTATATCGTATCAGACCATACAACAGTTATATACCAGAGGTTTTAACAGGACGAAAGTAGAAAGCTTTACGATTCTGTTGGTGGTAAAATCTCGGCTTGAGAACCGGAGGGTTTCGGTGCGAGACACGATTTCACCGAAGAACCTTTATGTAAGTGAGTCTGATGTACGTTAAATTCGTCTGGGTAAAACCTCCACCCTGCTTTAGAGTAAAAGTTTGGAGTGGGGTTACCAGATCCAGTGTCATTCTCATCGTCTGACCGCTGTACATAACTACGAGGCTCGTCCCGAAATATAGCTCTAATGTTCCTTCAAAGCGAGATGTTAATATAGCTAAACCAAGCTAAAATTCATAAAAGATAATTAAGAATACCATCCAGTATTGGAAAAAAAACATTCAACAAAATTTACCAAATAGTAGTATTAAAAGAAGTTTATTGCATTAATCATTTTTGCCGTATTATTTTCCTATGTAAACGTATATATGGAGTCTCGGAAAATGTTTTCAGTTATTAACAGGGCGACTAAAAGTTTTGTGGGGGGGAGGCGGGCGCGGATGCGAAACATTTAAGAAATCTTATTCGGTATCATGGGAAATAACACTGTAGTAGAAAAATTTATGACTTCTAAGCTAGAGAGCTGCGATCTTTATTCGTTTAGAACAAGCTTCTTAAATGCTCTCCTCTGGCGATCTTAACTGGGATATAAATAATATTCCGTGAGCTCTTTTAAAGGTGAAAATTTTTTCGCATCTCCGAGTTAAGTATTGTAAACATGAGCAATAAAAGATATAAATTGAATGTTTTGGGGGGAAAAAAAGAAGAAAGAATAGTTTGTTGGAAATTGGCTTAGAACACAGAAAAAACAGCATTTTCAATTTTTCTCTTCTTTAGGGCTCAGAAACCTTTTTAAATTGAACAAAATGATTAAATAAATGAAAAAAATTAAATTTAGAGCATTGAGACTTTAGTGCAAGCTTTCTGAAATCTGGCATCAGCTTTAAATGTGCTAATTTATATAAGTATGTGGAATGAATGATGACTAAGGCCTAGCTTGTTAGGCATTTCGAAGATCAAATTAACAGATGTTTTTCGTCCATAGTCATATTCACAGTTAGTGGATTAATATATATATATATATATATATAATATAAATAAGTTAATCCCAAATGGACATAAATCGGTTCTGCTCCAAATTTGTCCTTGAGCCATTGCTTTAAATTCTACACTAAGGAGTTTCATAATCATGCGCATAATTAGAAAAAAAAATCAAACATCTGGGGACTAGATTAAAAACTCGGGGGAAATGGATTCAAAGTGATCTCCCACATCATTCCTATTTTCATGTTCAGGGACCTCCTCCGTCACCCCTCCTAGTATTGTACATAACCCTCCGTTCAGGAAGGTTGGGAGAACTTTGAGCGCCACGCCCCCTTAAGGGGACCCAACTCCCCCTTTTCAATTCACGCCTTGATCAGCGCCCGTCATTGGTTTGACTTCCATCCAGGAAGCTGGCACCCCATCCCAGGACCTCTTATGGAACCCCATAGATGATGGGAGTCATCGCTCCACTTGGCGTTTAAATTACATTGGCAGGCGATAATGATACTATGAATCATGCAAACACTCACTATAAATCAATGCCTCGATGACTCGCTGTATTTTTATCGCACTGCAAAAGATGATGGTACAATTGATATTCTCTATTGACATGTATGCCCTCTAAACGTTTCACTTTCCCCATTATACGCCATTGATACACTGGTTAGAACTGAGTAAATCACATTCTGTTTTATCATTTCGAATCTTAAGATACTGAACATTTTGGTGAATTTTTTTCCTATAGGATTTCCTCACCAGTTCTTAGATATATCCCCATGACTTTGAATGTTCACTAAGCATTCCATTTTCTAAGTAACAAACACGCCTTGGTCACATATGGCTTATATCATGCACGAACAACAGCTTTAATTTCATTCAGTAAACATTTCCTTTTCCCGTCTACAAAGAGAAAATATCGCCGG
Organism: Argiope argentata; assembly: GCA_026289955.1. Classification (NCBI taxonomy): domain Eukaryota; kingdom Metazoa; phylum Arthropoda; class Arachnida; order Araneae; family Araneidae; genus Argiope; species Argiope argentata. The sequence continues at coordinate 1,211,025 of JAOUZG010036138.1, forward strand.
AAAAAAAAAAGAAACCTGAGATTTTAATTAATCCAAGTTTCAGACCAACCTCGGTTGACAAAAACACACTTTTCCAAGCATATCTTGCGTGTTTATGAAAACAATAATTCAATCTTTTTTCATATGATATATGGTTATCAAATTTTCGGTTTTCAGCCAATTTTGAACTAAATCAATTAAAAGGAAGGGGATCTGTCCCGGATTTTGATTATAAGCAAGCACAAATCAATACAAACAAAAAGAACTAGATAAATGAAATTTGGTACACAGATTTCTCATTTAAATTGAGTCTGTTTCGAAGTATGAACCAAATCCGTCAAGGAGTTGGCCATCTGTCTATTGCTCGTGTTTAAGCGTGTTAGCTCAAAAACACGTCTTAAATTAATAAAATTAAAACGTGTGATGATGCTAAAATATTAGCTCTATGTCTAATCTTGACTTCAATTAGGTAAAAGACACTCAAAATGCATATTTGTTTTTCTGGTTCTTCAACAACCTTCTGTTATTTCAGCCCTCTTCCAGTGATTTATTGCGGGGGAGGGAGGAATTGTCAAAGATTGCAGATTAAGGGATCCTTTCGCAGCCATTGTTCACCAATTGCATGCTGTTTGCAATGCACAAGTAGACGTTTTTACAAGGCACACAACTCGCATATGCTATGCATATAAAATAAAAATCTGTTTCATGTAAAATTCCTACCCATTCCAAGGTCCCAAATTTTAAATGAAGTAGAGTGGGGAATAATTTGAGTCCACCAATATGAAAATTTATTTGGAAACTTTGTCTACTCATAAAAATATCACCTATTATTCTTAGTGGAATACTCATTAAACGCTTAATTCCTAAAATTGTGTACCATTGATACTTTGGTCAGCACTAAACAATTAAATCTATCATTTTCAAAACTATAGGATTAAATTTATAAAAATCATTATAATGCTCTGGCCGAAATCTATGTTGACTTTTTCTGAAAAGATAGAATATCTACTCATTTTTACTAATTATTGACTATAAGTATTTTAAAACTGAACTAACGAAATATCTACATACATTAAAATGCATCAAAGTGGCAGATTAATATAATGTGTTATTACTTCAATACATGATAAATTGTGTTTTTATACAGATGGTGTATTATACATTCCAATCTATACACCTTTCAACATATGAAATATACCAAGGTAATTACTGCAACAGAAATAGAGCTGCCATTTTTCTGTGACTGCTGTAAATAATGTACTTGGAAAAAATGTACTCGAGTTATGGAATCTCTTGACAAAAAAATTCTATCACCAATTTACCTTTAGAAATGCGAAAATTTATATAAATTGCTTTAAAAATTTCTGTATGAAAGAATTTTTTTTATTTATTCAAATAAATGAAACATGACAACAAAATCCTTTTGCTTTTAAATACCCTTGAAACTGACAGATGATGACTATTTTTAGCTAGTAATAGGAGCATTTGCATTAAGAGATGCAACACTACAACATCGATTTTTTTTACTACCCCATTTTTATCCTTCACTAGTTATTAAACGCTTCTCTTTTTATATGAGTCTTTCATAGATTGCTTGGGATTAAATAAGCTAAATTCTTAGCCTATTTTAATATAAATCAAATAATATGAACATTTATGTAATTTCGACCAATTGATACAATACAATAGTTTATGTACTGGCAAAAAGCCTTGCATTTATTTGAAGAATGACCTCAGCCAATCTGACCACAGTAGGCCGAAGAGTTTTGAATTTAAGAACCCTTCTTCTAATTAAGAATTAAAATCAGACTCTTATTCTTTTGTTCAGACTAAAAATGCAAGATGAAGCTAAGATTTATAGCGGATATATTATTGCAGGATTTTGATGAATTTTAAACATACTTGTTTTAGTTATTCTTGGTGTATTAGATGTCGTGAAACTTTTCTAAGCGTTTGACTATTTGATAAATTTCAGCTGTGATTAATCCGCCTATATTTACAAAGAAGTTAAAATAAATTGTGAATTAAAACAACGAGCAGAAAATTGAAGCAAAGTTAGTCCAAAACATTTTTACATGACCATCATAATAAGTAAAATTTTCAAGTATTCTTAACGAAATAATGGGTTGGAAAAAAGATTGCTAAACTGAAATTTAAAAAAAAAAGGAAGAAAAAAAAGATTCGTTATCATTTAGCAATGATTTTAATAATAATAAAGTCCCGTTTTGAAGCAACTTCAGGTTCAATTTGGGTCGAACGTATTAACTTTTGAAAGTGGTCAGATGACGAGAACGACACTTGAACCAGCCCCTTCCCTTCCAATTTTTTCCACAGACGTGTGAGAAAAATTAGACTCGGGTCACCAAGTTTAGCATGAAATCAAATCTCGAGCTTGAAACACTGTTGTTCCGAATCCAAAGTCAAACTATCAATCCATTGATGCCCACTATTTACTTTCTCGTACACGTAGTATAGAGAAAGTATTGAAATCAATCAAAAAATTCGAAATTCCTTGAAAATTTGATGAAACTCCACGTTTTAGAATTTCTTGAGTTCGAAATACTCATTTCCAGAAAATCTCCATCTGTTTGTGGCAAAGATAATTCAAAAACTTTTTGAACTAGAAGGATAAAATTTAATATACTGTCTTTACCCCTAATTTGTATATATCTATCAAATTTTGAACTAAATCAGTTAAAAGGAATTCTGTCTGTATGGTTGTATGAATATAAGGTAGCGTTAGCTACCAATTGAAAACAGCTAGATGGATGAAATTCAGTAACAGATTTAACGTTTATAGTGTAGACACCTTTTAAATTGTGAGCTATATCCAACAAGGGATTGACCGTATGTTGATTTGTGCTTTCAGTATGAAAGAAAATTTTGGGGATACCAATCCATCTGGCTCATTTAGCGATAGAAAATAGTCAAGATATTTCTCAGGCTAATTTTCTATTTTTCTTTTTAGAGCCATGAATGAAAATTTCAGTCTCTCATTTTCTCACAATTTAACCACCTTCATTATAAATATTCAAAACTAAAGAAAAGAAAACAATGTCTATATGTAATATATAATTTTAAAATGCTCAATTATTCTTCATTAAGCTTCATTTGAGCATTTTTTTCCTGGAAATAGCTACGCAAGTCTGAAGAAAATGTAAACATTTAGAAGTTACTGCATTTTTTAATATCTATATAATAAATGAAAATTGTGATGGAATAAAAAAAAACATTTTAGTAAACTGAATACAAACCTTTTTTCCAATATTCTTTATAATTTTTCGAAATGAGTATAAGTGAAAGCAACTTTAACTTATAAAGAATTAATAATTTTTTTCTTTTTCATCTTGATTGTAATAAAATTGAATCCCAATCTATTAATTACTAAGCTCAATCTTTTCATGGCTGAACCTAAATTTAAGATAATTACAAAATAATATTTATTGTATATTTGACCTCAAAAGGCGTTATCCTTATTAAAGAAAGATTGTGATGTGCCAAATGAAATGTGATTTATGTATAAAAAAGGATAAATTATTTATTTAAATTGATTTGTTCGCATTTTCAAGATAGCGGGGGAAATTTAAAAAAATATAGGCAAAGAAAAAAAAGACATATGACATTACACCGGAAAAAAAAGCAATGGTATAAACAAATTCTGAGATCTTAATATGGATAGCGCAGCCGGTACCAATTTATATGTTTGTGGGCCAATAAATGTAATTTGATTTTTTTTTTCGTACAACCTTTATTTTGGCTCTTATCTGCATCTTTCGGGTATGTCCAGAAGAGGTTAATTCTCTTGTCTTCCATTTCGAATGTGAAAGAAATTTAATTTAATGAGAAGACATTTTCATAATCTTCACAGCAATATGAAGATTGCTCGCAGATTTTTGAATAGTTTTGACACAATATAAATGTTTATACATAAAATTATAAATTTTTAACAGTTCTAATTTATTCCCTTTTTTTTCTTAACTATCATTCAAAAGCCTATTTATTTTTTTAGATAATGATGCTTTTTGTTTTAACTTTAGCCTTCTCCAACAAAATTTTCAATATAACACTAATAATTTTATGTCAACTATTGAACATCCCTCTTGTCTACTGTACACATGTATCCAAGACTGATATATATAATCATTTATTAACAACTTCTGGGATTCTTATGATGTTACTGGATGGACCTCGCCCTTTTGAAGCACCAAACGGAGAAAATGGCCCCTGAGTTAAATATTCCCTTTCCAAATTTTCTCACTACTAAAATGGGATAACCTTTAAGCTTGATCGTTAGATTTAATGTGTACTAACCCCAAATACACGATGGATTTTTGGTGAAATAGTGTCTGGAACATGAAACCTTCTTGATTCGAAACAGAGTACTTATTGTCAAGCTACCAATATAGTTTGTCGATCTTATGTGGAATTCGAATTAACCAAACATTTTCTCATTTTTTATATTTTTTTGCGAATTATTTATTCGATGATGAATAAAAATTTATTCTCTCTGTGCTTTTGACAGAAACTGCTAATTTGTAGAAAAAGAAAGAAACATCATTTGTTTCGAAAATCTATCATAATATTTAAATTTTTCCAAGTTTCCGGTCTAAAAAAATTAAATAAAATCTCCTTAAATCAAATCCGAAGCTTAAGGGAAGAAAATTTGGTGCATAGAAATTTCGACACATAGAAGTTTCAATACACAGAAAACTTATTGAAAAAGGTTCATAATTTTTCTTACTACAAATTTTTATTGCTGATTTTTAAGATTAAAGAAGGTTTAAGGGAATTAAACTATCAAATATGTACTAAAGATTGAAAAAATTACAAATACACCCATAATTGGAATTTTTTTACTCGGTATTAAAAAATGTATATTCCTAGACAAAGTTTGCTACGTTTCTGAATAGGGTAAAAATCTGTTATTTAAAAATAAAACTATTTTTTAAGGGAAACAGTATTTCTAAATGGACTTAGAAAATTAAATTATATCTCAGGCAAGTGAGGAGCACTTAAAGGAATTAAAGACTAAGTTGTTATTGAAAACAAAAAGATTGCAATGATTTTTCATTTTATATTATATGTGTGAAAAAAATATTTCATGGAGTCAAAGAAATAAAAAAAAAACATTTAAAGGAAATTTGAAAGCATTTAACAGAATTTAAAACCTGAAGAGAGAAACATATGAAATTAATCAAAAAACTAGCAGAATATTCGACAGCGGAATTGTATTCCAGTCAAAACTTGAAAATTATTATCCTCTAAGTTATCCTTTAATATCATTTCTCTCATATAAATTGTTTATTCATCCATTTTATTGATTGTTACAGCCATTTAAAATCTTTAAAATGATACGATAAAAGCAATATCAGCTATTTCCCTCATAACTTCTGACTGAAACTCAATAATAGAACTAATAAACGTTTTTCCATGTCCTGTTTCACATGATTTTATCGAATTCGTAAAGTGTATTCAATATCAAGTACTCTTTTATCAAGCAATAGAGAGAATAAAACTCAGATTTATGTTTTGAATCACTTTTATTTATGTAAACGATAAGATCAAAGGAATATAGGTAGCAATAGAAAAAAATATAATCATCTTTAGTTATATAATGATGACTCGAGAAGTTTGCAATGACTTTCATTTGTTGGCGAGGAAAGCCTTTTCGTTGTTAAAGAATTAAGAAAGACTTACCATTTAATAAAATGGTATGGAGGGGAGGTAGGAGAGTCAATAGAGATCCTGGATTTAGGTTTGTCATTTTCAAACTCGACCTCAGCTCCTATGTAGATCAACAATATATGTTGGCTTGATGTGCATGATTCTTCCGTTGTATATTAAATGACTTTATGTCGAAGTAGCATAAAAGTTTGGAGAGTAAGTTGTTGTCGTACTCAACATCCGATCAAGTTTTAAATTAGGAAGTTCTTATTAAAATTGCATTCATGAAACCATAAAAATTAATATTAATCAATATAAACAATATATATCGAAAAATGTGATTCAGTGAATTTTTTATGCTTAGTATATTTTTTGAATGAGTTATTCATAGAGGATTTTACGCATATAAAATGGTATGTTGACTGAATAAAGATAACTTTATTTTGGTATACAGATTAGAAAGATATCGATTCTCCCCCAACCCTCCTTTTTTTACAAAATTCACGCTAAGTCTTTTCCCTTCTAAGTTTTCTTGAATTGATATGTATAATTCCTCTTTTTTATACATATTATTTATAATTCATCTGTATCCATAAAGTCAGTCTATCAAATTAAATTATCTTCAAATTAAGATCTGATTACGATTCGGATATACTCTTTTGATTTCGGTTTTTAATTTTAAAAAGGCAACATTAATCTTTAGATATTGTCAACTGAACTTTACTTAATCATGGCAATATCTTCAGAGGTTTTAAAAGAATGTTACGCTTTTATTTAAATATACGACAAGTGTGAGATCTCCTTTCAAATGTATATCCAATGGATATTTTATTCTTTTTTCTTAAACCTAATTTAATTCACAAGCACTCTTCAACATGGTTTCAGCAAACTGCTGCATAGTCATTTTACTGATTTATCTTTATTTAAACAAAAGCCTGTAATAAAGCATTTCTACTTCTTTAAAATTGGATAGGTTACGTAATTATTACAGGCTTACATAATTTTTACTTAGATTTTAAATAGAAATTACGATTAGCTAGTCAATGGACATAATCATGATCAGGCCAACAAACAAGTTAACAATAGAGTGAGTTTAAGATTTACTATTTCGAAACAAGAGGAGTGTACGATATATTATTATGCTTAAGCAGATACCATTAGTCGTCAATTCTACTTGAAAATAATTTGTATTATATCAAACTGTTATTGCCACTTTTATATTGATTTGTTATTCATGAACAATAAAACCTCATTCGTAAGCAATACCTCTTGAGTGATGAATGCATAGTAATAGTCACGATTTCAGGATTATAGGACCAGGACATTTTATTCACACCTAAAATACGTCTTATATATAAGCTTATTAGCAAATTTAATGTCATTGATCAAAATTCCTTTGGTTTGAGGGGTTTGGAAGTTGTAGAAAATGGCGCAATCTCAAGTATCGACTTTGTCATTTGATCAAAGTTTGGAGCAAAGAGGTTCATCTCAAAATAATTCTAACAAAGAATCAAAAGTTAAGCAAGTTTGTATCACATTTATGCAAATCCTGTTCGACAACAACAACAAAAATTTATAAATAAAGGTTATTTTAGCTTGTTAGAAATCGTAATAAAACCAGCACGCCGAAAGCCCCATAAAATTCCAAAGAATGCCAATTAGAATATTAAGATTGCGGAAGTGCACGGAAATCATAAATCTCAAACTCCTTTCTATTCCCATAATAGCAAAACTGCAGCGAGGAATTTCATATCGTATTTAAGCAAATCCTATTGATATTATCACCCCGATTAGCCGTAAAATCCGAATGGTTAGCCGTAAAATCCCCGACCACAAGTATCGATTCTATAACGAGGCGTGGGGTAATAAAAATGCAGCAGTCCTTTCTCACCGGAGAGCGCATCTTCTTCGAATCCGCTTATTCAGCTTTTCCCATCGATAGAGGGATCATGGGGAATCGAATTTCTGATTTCTTTTCTATTGCGAGGCGAAGGTAAAATATTAACGGTGGATAAGGGACAATTCTCTTTGAGAGAGGCACTTGAAGTTTGAAGAGCAGTCACTTTTAAAGAACACTTTCTTACATTACACGTTTGTGGGGGCCATTGTTGGCCCGTTGACAGGCCGGCCCGCTCCCTCGCTTATTTTTCTCCTTTGTGTAATGGATGGAAGAGGCTTTTGTGTAATGGCCCTTTGCCTCCTCACCACGGGTGCCGAAAAGCGCGGCACTTTTACAATACCTCCTCCTCCCGTGAGTTGATTTATGAAATCAACCCTCGTTATTCTTTTATAGGTTGCTTTTTCAACAGGAATGGGTGGCATATTCTGAAGGGTCTGCCACGCCAAAAGTGCCACATGATCACAGAGACGGTTGAGGGCACTCACGGAGCGTGTGATATGAAAAAGTTATATCCGTCGGTGGGAGAAAAATTATGTCCGTTTCTCGAGAAAAAAATAACATATTCCTGAACAAGTTAGCTATTTCTTATTAAAATCTTATATGAATCATTCAATAAAATTGATATACTGGCAAAATATATCCTGGAAATAAATTTTATTGAAGGAATTTGTGCCGACTTTCCAAAGAAATTAAGCCTATTCTTCGATGTGAAAATCATCTCAAAACCAAACTGATATTTGCCGATCCTGTGTCGATTTTAATCTAAAAAATCCCATCATTTAAAGAATTCAGAACTAGAAAAAATGTCCTTTATTTCTCTTTATTTTATCAAATTGTTTTCTAAGCATGCAAAGAAAATGTATTGCAATTAAAAAAATAATCTTCATTTCGAGATTTAATGCATTTTCATATTTCAGATCTTCTAAGTCCGAAAAAATTGGACTGAAGAAGAATCGGACTTATTCTAAAAATTCAATATACCAAAATTCAGATTCGTATCGCATTTGGGATAAAATTTCTCTGTTGGAAGTTTTTGTGTCTATGCATTCAAAATCGGTGAATACTAAACCAATAAGGATCACAAACTCTAACACTTGCTTGGCACGGAAATATGGAGATGAGAATGTCATTTGACTATGTTTCAAAATTGTAAAATCCTTCTGAAAATAACCCTAGAATTGTTTCAAAATGGGGAAGCAAATATAACTAAACTACACTAAATTCGATGAAAAAAAAGATACTGATTAAATTTTACTTAAAAATAGTTTGAGATTAAATTAAAAAAAAGAAAAGTGCAATTTAAAAATTATTGAATATGACTTTAGAAGTGCAGCCGCCTACGCAAAATGAATTAACAGATTGGTGTTTATGCTCTATCCGTAATGTTGTTAGTTTTTATTCTAGTATCATGCTATGTTTATGCGTAATTATGCTCTATATATGATGAATCAATGCTTTTAAACACATACTTTGTTCAGAGCATATTAACTACAATACCAGGCAAAAGAAATGTTCCTTGATACCTATTCAGCAGTTGGTATGTTTATATTATTGTTACAGCAAAAATTATGGATTTGCTTGGTTACATAAGCAATAATTAGTATTTTTTTTAAAGCTTTGAATCAATTTTATTCTTATATTATTAACTTTCCATACCGGTGATATTTCAATCTATAGTTAATTTTTAAAGCACTGCAATTTTCTTTGCGTTTCCTTTTTTTAATGATTTTTTAAAAAGTTAAATGAGGTCTGATTAGTGGAATCAGCGGACATTCTTTTTATCTTTTGAAATTTTAATTGAACAGTAAATTGTGGCTTAAGATTGATCAATCTTCTTGTTTTTTAATTATTTATTATTTTAAAGCAGCTAAAAATAGTGAAAATTCCTCACACTTATTTTGTAAAGTTAAAACTGACATGCCAAAATACCATCTCCTGAAAAAAGATTAAAATTTTCTGATGAAATCCAGGACTGGAACATTCTAAGCATATGCTTTGTACAAAGTCGGTGAAATTCGGCTTTATATTTTTTAAAAATCACGAGCATCTTTTACATAAAAATTAAGCCTAACATATGTTTAAGGGAGCAAAATATACTTAAGATATTATGTGTTTAAATCTAGTGTTATAGTAATTTAAAAATAGAAATAATGAGAAAAGACATAAATCCTTTCAAATGGAAGATGAAAGAAAAGAAAATATTGTTCATTTTCTCAGAAATTTCCCCTCCTTAAATATCACCATTATTAATTTGATTAATAAATACATAACGCAACTTAAATTTAGTGTTTGACAGGCGTGAATATAGATTTTTTTTAAAAAAAACTTTTTCATCACATTGGCTGAATAATTTCAGAGTAAAAATAATTTCCTACTTTGGATTGCCAATGCGTAAAAATTTCTCTCTAATCATTTCAAAGTTTTGGAATAAATTTACCAATTCTCCGGCGATTTTCAAAATTTGAAATAAAAAAAGAAAGTCTGTTTCTATTTTGCCATCATAATAATTCAACCAAGGAAAGAAAACGACAGATGAATAAAGAATACAAAAAGAGAAAAGTGCAGTGGTTTGCCATAAAATAACCATTCCTCTTTACGAGCGACTGTCGGCAACAAATTTAAAATGCTCAAAGGGGATTCGATATTTCTGACTTAAATTTTGTTGCTTCAGTTTAGTTTTGCTTTCATGTTTCGTTCTCTACCTCTCCTCTTTCAGATTGTGTTTGCTTTCATTTAGGTTCGCCGATTCCGATTATAAAGTATAAAAAGAATTGTAAAAAAAAAAAAATGGAAACTATTTTTTTATATGACTTGAGGGTTTTCATACCTAGTTGCGTTATTCTAATAACTACCGTATTTACTTTAAATAGAACTCAAGGAAGAATTTATACAGTTACAAGTTATTAAGAAATGTATGGGTCAGATTTTTCGCCATTGAAGCATTTCTCCTTTTGCTTTAAACATATCTTGAGAAAAGATTACATTTCAGCAAACAGACAATTCATTGTAAGGTTACACAAGGAGCAACTCGGAGCATACCTCGCTATTCTGAATGATCAGATTAGAGCTAAAAGAATTAGATGAATTTGACAAACATGTTAAAATGAATTCAAAACAACTATAGTTAATTTAAATCAAAGAATAAATAAGTTCTTTCTTTATTTTTATCCTGAATTATTAAAAATTTCTTTTAGAATAGCTTCGTAAAATAATCTCCGTATTATTTTAAACAATTGTTTAACGTAAATTTCAATATTTTATCATTTTTAGCACGTTTTTAATTTCGTCTTTGCCTTTGCTAAAATGTAAACATGTTGATGAAATTCAAGCGCAGCCAGAATTTTTTAGGAAATGTTTATCATCTTAAAATCTCAATATAATTAGTAAAAAGCAACAATAGATTCATATTAATGAGAGTAAGGAAAGAATGAAATATGGTTTAAAAGTTAATCTTGAAGCTAATGTTTAATTAAAACAAAGCATTTACAGATTAATTAAAATTTCTTTATAAAGAATTTCTCTTCTGAATTCAAAAATTCAGTAAGAAAATAATTTTATTCACTAATTAATAAATTATACAAAATTATTTTAAAAATCCTAGAGGATAGTATTTCAATTATGAACCTGTATGCTTAAATTAAAGCGCAAAACGTAATTGAAGTTTTCCTCTCGCTTTAAAAAAGTTGGTAATTAGTGCCTCTCATTATTTTATTGATTTTGCTATAAGCAGCACTTTTGTCAAAATATCCGAATACAATATACTTTTTTTCCTCTTGATGTAAAAAACTAAATACTTTGAGATAATATTTTTAAAGCTCTCTCGTAATCAGGTTTCACCCGATACATTATTTGGGATTTTAGTCATTAAAAATTATGTTTGCGAAATTGTGTACTTTTTTTTGTCGATCTTTTGTAAAAATATATAACGCAGTTAATTCTCAACGTTAGTATCATTGTAAACGTATCTAAAATTGTCATTTAATATCTAATATCTGAACTTAAATCTTCTATCTCTTCTCTGCAAGCACAGAATGTTTCAAAAAGAAATTAGTACGATGCATTTCATATATATTCGTGTTCACTCAGATTTTTAGTAGGCTTTTGTTTTTAACTTATAAATAGAAATATATAAGATAAAATGCTACATTTTTATAAAATCAATTTTTACAATCATTACTACAATTTACAATTTTTAAATTGGTATCGTACTCGAAACAGCATTTATGTGTTTGTATATCAGAATGCATATACAGACTAATTTTCTTGGAATTAAAAATTTCGTGTATTTTACAATATTAAATGTAGCCGGAATTTACAGAATTTTTATCATTTTATGAATTGAATTTTAAGGAAATTTTATTGATATCTTTGGTAGTTTTTACAATTGGGAGTGGCAACATTGTTACATAATTTGATGCTATTTCATTATCTGATGCTAATATAGTGACTGTGACTCCATTTATTTTATAGTAACCAATTTAAATTTACTCGTTATATTATAGAAATTATTATTCAGTATTCCAATTTTACTGAGGTGTTCTAAATTAAGCTTTGTAAAAGGCAGAATCAGAGGAAACGGAAGAAAAGATAAACAAACGAAGTAAAAAACTTACAAACTTCTGTAATGTAAAACATTACATAATTTTTCTTCGGTACAAAATCAGTAATAGTATATGATATAAATGTAAACCTAGAATTCTTAGATCTGGAAAGAATGCTTACGCCTTGTATTCTTTTTTTTGTCATAAATTTCAGCAAAAAAAAAGTCGTTTTAACGATTTAAATCGAATTTCGATTCATATTGATCGAATTTTTAAGGCCTCCGAATGCTTTATCTGCTTTTCAATATTATTCTGCCAGAATATTCGTTCAGTTAGACATGATTCGAAGATTTAAGTTTTAGTCTTTTGAAATGCAACGCAATTGATACACTTGAATCTACAGTTGTATAATATAAATACAAAATATGCCCCCGAATATAAAATTGCACATAGATTTATTTTTTCTCATTTTATTCATATAATATACTATAGTACCCAAAAATTGAAAAGGTTAGATTAAGTACATTTACATTTAATGTGCATCGCATGAGCATGTAGACTCTAATATGTTAAAAGGATGAACTGTCTAATTCATTTTTGATTGCAAATAGGAATCCATAAATTTTTTCAAGACGGTGATTAATATAATTTTTTAAAATATTTTTCATTGATTCATTAATTTTTCCATAACTAAAAATACAAATATAGAATTTTCCCCGTGTCCTAAATATACTATTTACATATAAACACTAATATTGTAGTGTCACTTTAATATAATATAATATAATATAAGCAGTAATAGTTGATATGTTCTAATATGAGAAATCTCAAAAGTACAGAGAAACTGAGAGCAGTAAAAGAAAACAAAATCTAAAATTTTCTCAGACCAAGAATTTATACAAATGAGACGAATTTTATATAACTTTAGACAAACATATAATTTTTGCTTATATACTGTATCTTCTATCATTGTTTGTATACTTAAAAAATATTTTGATATAAAAAAAATTAAGATCTGTCTTCAATAACCCTTGAATGATTTAAAAAATTGTAGCAAATCTGAAAAAATAATCTCATTTCGAAGGGATTTTTTCTCTTATTATAACACATTAGTATTATCCATAAAAGTATTATTAGGAGCTATAGTTTCATTTTTAAGATGAAAGAAAGTCTCTGTATTAAAATAGTATTGTGAATAATACATTGAATGTATTTTTATTCAAAAGATATCCATATTTTTTTACGCAATTTGATATTATTTATCATTAGATGGATAAACTAAATGTATCATCTTGCTGAGAATAACTAGCTAAATAATGTACAAAACTTATTCTCTAATTTTTTTTTCTTTTAAAAAGTTTGAAATACACAAATTATATTCAGCAGTGAAATGAATTATCTGATTTAACTTACAGAAAATTATGAATTTCATTTCCGAATTGAAACATATTTCATGTGAAAATATAATCTTTAATAACAATGCATTATTTTATCAAAATATTATTGAATAATAAATTAGTAGTTTATAAATGAATTTCATAGAATGATTTCAAATGTATCTTGGATCGAATTATGGATGGATTTTTCAAAATCTATCATTGCATATATTCGCTATCGCACTAATTCTATATCCTTCATTTTCCAAACAAATAACAGTTCATAACGTTTTATTTTATCGCAACTTATATGTGCCTATTAAAAATAATTGGTCCGTTATGAAACAGTGCAATCATGATACCTTTATCATTAAAATTACTAATGAACAAATGGATTTCAAAAATAGGCATCGTTTCATGCATTTGGTATCGTATTTATTGCATCCTATCTTTTCCAAGGAAAAAAACTAAGTATTGATGATGTACAATTTATCAAAAGTTTTATATAGCTGCGGTCCGATATCAAGGATAATGATTTCCTCAAGATTATGATGCTAGAAGATCAAATGAATTTAAACACGAATCATTACCTATTTTTGAAATACTTACGAGTATAATGAAAAGCCAAATCAGTTATGAAACAAAGGTGAGTCGCTTCCCCGAAGATCGGGTTATAGCATTTGATGGGAAATAATGATTCATTAATCAAGTCGTCAACTGTTTATAACTTAATATTTTTCCTAAGATGATAAAAAGCAAGCGAAATATAGAATTCTACTAATTAATATGGTTGCTAAATACTAGAATATATTTTTAATGTTTTACAAACATGGGTTATATTCTCTAGTAAATTTTTGATGATTTTGATTCTAATAAAGGATATTTTTAAAAAATTACCCTGATGTGAATTACAACTGAACTTTGAACGACGTAAAGGAATCTATAATTAAATAGACTTTAAAAGACAGTTTTATAAAGTAAGCTTGATTTAAAGTTTTACAAGTCAAAGTTTGAAGTTTACCGAAAGAATGCTTTACCAGCTGTTCGCTTATGTTCAGTCATGGAAAAGAGAGTATGAGTTCCAACAATAGACCATAGTATTTTTTTAATAGTGAATTTGTCATAAAGCAAATGATATGCCGGAACAGTTGGAAAAGAGCATACCATATATTTACCATTATTCCCTGTGCCAATAATAATCAAGTATCTATACTAAACATGCATTGCATACATTACTCATATACATTTACCATTAAGACGGATTGCATTCTCAAGAGGGTGAAAAAAAAACTAATTTTTCTATTCTCTTGTTAACTGCGATTTCCACATTGAATAAACTCAAAGGCAAAAGTTTAGTTCTTCTTGCAGAAGCCTTCTCACCACATGCAAGAGGGAGAGCCACACAAAAGAAGGGTAAGCGTCGATTGCAGATGAAAAGAGTCAGAGAGGCAGAAATATATCTTTCCGGTCTGTAGCACTCTCAGCTTGTAATCCGTAGGCGTTGACAGGGAAAAAAGTTGGGCCGTTTGTAGAAGGCCTTGTCTGAAAATGGGCTGGTTTCTACCCTTGTTTTCTCCCGTAAGAGGAAGCACAGATCCAACACTGTGATTTATTGAATCTCATAGGTTTCTTTTTTCCATGGTAATGTTTGAAATTTAGCCAATGTTTAATTTTTCTTCAATTAAAAAAAAAATTCCTTCACAAAAAAAAAATCAACATTTGAGAGACTTTTGACTTCGTCTATAAAATCCACGCAAGAAAATACAAAAATTATGCTGTAGCTGATATTACAAAACTTATATTTTTACTCTTTACACTGTAATGTTATTTCAAGTTATTCCGTTTTTAATTTAGAACTTAAGCATTAACCGTCTTTGATAAAAATCATGGACATAATGGGAAAACCTAGGAAAAAAAAACACTGGCTTATACTGAACGGAATGTGAATATTCTTAAAAGGAAATGCGAATCTTCAATTTGATTGATTGGCAAGGAGTTTTCTACTCTTTTCGTGGTAATGTTTATTCAAGATAGTTCACTTTTTAATTCTCAGCTTAATTAAATATTTGCCTTCTTTGATTAAAACCTTGGATAGCATAGGTCAACTTAAACACTCGCTTATACTAAATATCCCGTATGAGAAAATCGAAATCACCAATTTGATTTGGCAAATGACTAGAATTTCTCTATTCTTTGCCCAGTAATGTTTGTTCTAGTTAGTCAATATTTAATTTTGCCTCTCCAAATTGTTTTACTTCGGATAATCAAATAGCAAAAGTGATTATACATCTACTTTTGCTGAGTATCTTGTAAGAATATATGAAAATAATTTACTGTTATTTATTTATTCCCATTTTTTGCAGAATTGTTTAGTCAAATAATAGAATGTCCCATACGTGGAACTGCTATGTAATTTCAGAAAAGAGTGGTAAATCTTAGAAATAAATAAGTCCTTTGAGGAAAGGAAATTTCAAAACTTGAATTTATTAACTGAATATTTTAGACATTTTTAATACATCCTGACTTGTTACGTGTCTTTAGAGATAGATTATTATTACATATTTGTCACTCCCTTCTTCATGAACTTGTATTCTGAAATTTAGTCCAGTTGGAGGTTGTTTTAGAAGCAGAAACATTTCAATTTTTAGACAATCACCCAATAATCGATTAATTTAATTAAAGCTGATTTTCAGACGTAATGAAATCTGGTAGTGGATTTTAAAATATTGCAATATTTCATGATATTTACAATGTATTTAAAAATATTTATTAAAAATATTTAAAAAAATTTAAATATTTATTATTTATATATAAAAAGGAGAAAATAATAAAATAAAGTCACAAGTAATATCATAGAAAATTTCTAAATATTCTTTAAGTATTTTAGACACCTTTTTATAATTTTTAGAGATTACACTCCCCACAAACTCACATTTTTAGACAAATGGTTTACGATACGTGCAATGTGAGGATGAGTGTTGTTATTCATAAATACAAATTCTACCTCCATGGCACCCCGAAACAAACGTGCATGTTCTTCCAGAATGACATTTCGATAGATTTGGCCCGTCATGGTTCCAATTTGAACATGCATGTCAGTTCTGAAACCTAGAATAAATTCTACTTTAACGTAACGGTGCCGTTCAATGATGTTCTCTTGGTGGTCACGAGAAACTGGCGCTCTCCATATGAAAGTCCAGCGATAATCGGGCTGCAAGCTAAACCTGGTTCCCCATTCGACTTACATTCTCGATGAGCATCAACAAGGCGCTAGTCAATCACTTCAAGTGGGTGAATTGAACCTATAAAATCTGTTTTTCACATGGCCATTTGTATGCTGGATGTTTACGAGTTGGAAATCCAAGAAATATATTTGTTTTTCCTGAAGGAAAAATAAAACAAAACAAAATTGTCTACCATAAAGCATTTGAACAATAAAGTAAAAAAATGGAATTAATAATACTTGAACTTCTCCTTTATATATCATTAAATTTCAATATATATATTTACTGCCAAAAAGAAAATAAATATCCTTTTTTCAATTAATCATAATTAAAATTGACTTATTTTAATTATCAAACAATATTTCCAAAATTATTTTTTCTGCGGCAGCAACGCGACGGTTATTCGCTAATACTTTAATAAAAGTATGCTTTAAATGTTTTTTAAAAATTTGTATTCTAATTTTTGTTATTGTAAAATTTATGCAGTTTTGTCAATTTTTAGTTTAATTTTGAACTTAATTCTCAAGCGGAAGCTATAGAAATTCTTAAACACTTTCATGTGCTAGTACCCTACAAGAGAAAACGGACATTCAACACTTTAATATATATATATATATATATATAAAAACTTGCCCTTTTAAAAAAACATTTAAATATGTCAAATTTTAATTTTTCTCCTAATTAAATTCGTTTTTAATGATTATTGGGAGCATCTCATTTTTATTAGAAATGGGGAAAATCATTTTTGTTCATTAACTCTTCTTTTTCACTCTTTCCACAACAGTATTCATTCAAAAAAAATTATCTTTAATTAAATCAGTCCCTTCTTGGAGGAAAACTACCGAAACCCTTTTGTTGTGTAAGTCTGTGGCAGAAGACAGAAAAATAATGTTTTAGCTTATTTATTAATGTTTTCTCTGCTCTTTAAATCATTATTTGAGCCTTCATTATTTGATGCCTCAATTTGCTGATTAAATTCTTTTATCTTTGAATGAAAGTTTTCGTTTATTCGCTTTTATTATAAAATGAAGCAGAAAATCTACTGTTTAATCCTTAGCAAAAAATAATTTGTAATTTTGTTACAAAATAAATGTTTTTATTATTTATTATTCATCTCCTAACCTACAAATAAACATCATCTATTTATATTAAAACTTTGAGATATAAGGTAACATTACTTGTGGAAATTTAGCTTAATTTTGTTAGGTAAAAATTTTTTGAACTATTATTTTGAGGACTAATTTGGGACGGACCTGGTAAATTTGTACAGCAATTAATTGACTGGAATTACCCTTAAAATTGGCAAACCTTCTCTAAGCTTCTCACCTCATCAGTTTCCATACACATAAAGACATAGTTTAATTTTCTTCTCTATATCATTATTATCTAATTTATGATTGGTTTTGTTTCTTTTACATAATTCATCATTTTTTCATCATTGAGATAATCCCAATAATTATTTTTAAGCTTTATTTTTATGTATCTCTATTGATGATGAAAATGAAAGTGTGGGTGTTTTGAAGTGTATTGGCGATTTATGGAAGAAATTCTCTCACCTACTGCTAAAAAATATTTAGTACGCATATATATTAGAGGGCATATTATATTAGCATATGCACCTTTGATTTTTTTTTTTTGAAATTACCATAAAGTAAAATTAATTGAGTCTGATTTTTTATTCTGAGAACTTTCATATGGTTTGGCGAAAGTAATGGCCTGGTAGCCGCTGGGGCGTACATGAAGCATCGAGTTGTTTCGCGTGCTTTTGGGCTTGCGCTCGGTAGGCTATATAAGAACGGGTAGCCATAGTTTCGGCAGTTGAATTTTTCCTCTCGGAAAAGAAGCGTCTCGCTGGACTAACGGATTACTTTTCTTGCTTGTTATTAGTGAGCTGTGTTTACGTTTGCTGTTAACGTTATATTATTGAGCTCGCTGTGATTTACTGTTTACTGTGCTATACGATATCTGTTTTGCAGTCTGTGTTTATTGTGCGTAAGGCTTGTATTTACATTGTAAAGTTTTACTTCATCGAGTCATCCTGTATATATATATATATATAATATAGCTTTATTTCTTAGAAGAGAATGCTTTGCAGACAGGAAATTCAAATCATTTTCATTATTTCATCAAATGTTTAATCGAATGATTTTCTGCCATTGTTGAAAGCTTAAGAAGAAGGATTCTGTTTAATATCCGTGAAGTTACAAAATGAAATAAAAAGCGAAGTTGCTGTGTAACGAAAGTTCGAAGATTGAAGAACTGGGCATTTACGTTTTTAATAGTGCTGTGATGTCATAGGATTGGTCTCCATTAAAAAGTTTCATATAGACAATGAATAAAAAATATGCAAGACAATTAAAATCGCACCGTTTTATTGTATCTCAGTTTAACAATATCTTGAGCATGAAGCTATTTCTAAACAATTGAGCTAAAATTGATACTAGAACTACCGAGCCGGTCAAAATGATGGCTCGATCTCTAATATAATACTTGCTTGTATCGATCTCTAATAGCTCTAGTGTTAAATATAGTCAGTATAACCTGGCAAACCAGCTGGTCGCCGAAGGTGACAAGTTTATAATGTTTGATTTCTTTTATTCTTTGCAACTATTTTCTAAAATGCTGATTCTATTAATTTTCAAAATACTAAGATATAAATAAATATTAAAATACGTGTATCATCTTAAATCTTACACTGAGTCGAAACTTTTTACAGTTTTATGTTTTGATTTATGTTACGTGACTCTAAAATAATTGTTGCACAATGACAGCATTTTAAGCGCTATTTGAATTTTTTCATTTATTAAAGTCTAAACAGGCATTTTTCCTTGCTTTTTATCAAAATTTTGTTTGCCCTTATTTTTATAAATATTTAAAAGAAAAATTGTGCCTTCTAATAATTTTTACACTTATTGCACAATTGGCAATTAAAAAGATTTTTAAAATATTTTAATAAACTTTATTCTTATTATTTATCGTCAAAAAATGACAGTGGATTATAGTTTTTTTTAATCCTTTTTCGATTTTTAATATTGCAACTAAGAGCCATCGAAAGTTTCCAAACCAGTCAATGATCAGAATGATGATGAGAAGTAATCTCTTACGTATGATCCGAGATTTTGTCCCAAGCACATATTTTCTAGACTCATCAACAAGTAACGAATCGAAAGAAATGCCATAGTTCATGATGCATCTTGAATGTAAAGATGTCTTTGAAGTGAAGGGAAGAAGCCAAAAAATAAACAAGAGCAAATGTCGACAGCTGTTATTAAATATGTATAAAGCTCTAAAATAAAAGTGGGCGTATCCTCGCTATCATATACAGGGTAAGGATTTAAGAGGCCCTTTTTCTGCATCGATATCTTTTTTTCCCTCTTTCCAAAATTTTCAAAGATATAGACATTGTATTTATTACAATGTATTTATATACAACGTATAAAAAAGATATTAATACTGAGTTATGAACAATCGAACTGGCTAATTATAAAAACTTCTGTTTTAAATGGGTGAAAGCAATTTTCAAATCAATTTATTATTCAAAATAATTCTCAGAATTAGTTTATAACCATATTATAAAAAAATCTAATAACTTTGTTTTGTATGCTCATGTATGTATGAATATATGTAAGAAATTTATTTTCAGTATATTGAATTATTGTAGGCCAAGAAATGGATGAAATAGTAATTAATTGAATAGCATATTTGCTTTCTGCCAATCGCTTGGATTCTTGAAACATTCATTCTATTTTATGCAAACTTAGAGACAAATAAAAAACAAACGGTTATCTTGTCCATATTATTTTATTTCTATCCAATTTTTAATTCAAAATAAAATTAATATTTTCTGGCTTTATTGAAAAAGAAACTTTAAATACTTTTACAAATCTGATAAAATTAATGAAGTTGGACAAAAGCAAGTTTTGAACTTAACAGTTCGCATCTTTTATTTTTAGTTTTTAAATGAATTTTTCTTTCCAAGAAAGAAATGTATGCAGTTCTGCTCTTGATTTCATAAATTAAAAAAAAAGGCAGATTAATTTATCAACTCTCAAGACAAGAGACATGTTTTACGTCACTTTTTTTAACATTACTATAATGCATTTTTGTGCCGTAATTTCCAATGCTATTAGGAGGGAATATTGACATATTGGAAAGGTTTCGGTTTCGCACCAGAGAATTCTAGACTCGAAACCTGATCCCAATGAAGAATCGTCGAGTAAACGAAACACACAAAATCCGTTGGACCAAATTGTTTTCCCGCTGGAATAGTGCGAAAATTCTGAGAATGAGTTCCCCGATGCTGACTTTGTCATCTGACTTCTGTTAAACCCTTTGCACTCCGATGATGCCTCTAACTCACCATTCAAGATTGTGCATCATTTTGACGTTTTATTTATTTATTTGTCAAATTTAATGGTTAAAAACGCTTACATAATGTTTAAGAGATGTAGAATAATGTTTCAAAGAAATTCGACTTAAAAGGATTATGTATATTTTTCATAGCAATAAACAAATCTTTGTATTAGGTGAATAATTTGCATCTAATTACTTTTCGTAGTGCGAAGGGTTAAAATTAAGAGGTTCGTCCCAAAGCAGCTCTAGTGTTGCTTCAAAAGAAAACGTTAATATAACTAAACTAAGCTAATGAGATAAATATAACTTTGTACTTCTTAGAGTTATTTTCAGTCAAATATATTTATTTCATCTCTCATCAATATGTAGAATGTTAAAATTTTAAAAGGGCAAATTCTAAGATGTTAATTAATAGACATCAAGAGATACAAAGATTCTTACAGTGTAGCTTGATCCAAAACGATGAATGATAAATAGGTTAAAATTCTAGTAATAAATTGAGTTCAAAAACCACACTACATGACTTCAACACAATTTGTCAGCAAGCTGAGACACGCAAAACAACGTTATAAAAAATCAGAACATTGGAATATATGGTCGAAAATGTCAACAAGTTGTGCTGAAGGATGTGCAAACAGCAGGATCATAACGGGTATAACTCTTTTTTTTTGGCAATACTTTACAATTGCAATCAACATGCAAGCGTTCAGTTTCAGCACATCTGCCCTAATTCTTACCATTCACTATAACGCAGGCTTTACAGCAGGGGAGCGAGTATTAGCGTACTCTTTCTAAAATATACGGCATTTGAAATGGTGAGGGATATTTTTACAATAAAGTTGAATATGTCAGCTCTTTCAGCATTCGTAAACTGATGCATATTCTTCGTAAGCTGCTTTAATTTAAATATTTTAATGCTGGCGAACAGTTACTCATCCTATTGATATTTCTAACCACGTTTTCCTAAATAAATTCAGCTTGTTTCGACGTTTCTTTTACCCAATAACAATATTTTAAAACAGTTTGCGCACTTTCATGTTTCAAACGTTCACTTAAGCCATTTTGCACACATTAAATACCTTTTACAACGAATTTGACACCTTTAACTAAACCTAAAAAGTCATTAATGAAATTTTTAATTAAAGATTTTGCTTTTCCAATTTTTATGAAAATAGCATGATGTTGAAATCTGAAGGGATTATCTGAAATATTAGATACTGTTATTCGACGAAAAATATTTTAATTTCTTCTAAGTTCACTCCGTATAGCGGATTAAGGATATTCGAAGGATTCTAATTTTAAAAAAAATATTATTGAGTAAAACAGCATCCCTCCTCGGATTCTGCTTCGAATTAATTATTTATTTTATTTTGTTATACTTTTGAGTCTCAAAATACCTTTTCAAAATTTATGGAATCGGACAAATCAAAGCCTGGGAAAAGCGCTATTTTCTATCCTCCCACACACTTTGAAAAATAATTACTATTTTTTGTTTGATAAGCTTTCAAAAAATTTTATTATTCCTACTTCACTGAAAGCGCCATTTCTTCATAATTAAATTTGAATTACGTGGAAAATCATAAAAAGCTTTTATTATAAAAATAGATTTTTTTCCTAAAGTTAATTAAGTTTTTTATGAAAAGTAATTAGAATTCTAGATTCTACAAAAAATTTTAAATTGTTTACGTGAATGTACGATAATATGCTGCTTTTTCTTAAACACAGGAAAATTTTGATTCGCCTATTTCACTAAATACTAAGTTCGGTTTGTCTTTGCTTAGTGATAAAAAGGCAAATTTTTCTAATTTTCTCAATAAATTTGTTCATAAATATTTAAAAAAAATCACATTTGAATCTTAGATTAAAATCTTCTTTCTATAGAGTGTAGAAATATTATTTAATAATCAAAATTAACAACAGCATTTTACCTCTTTTGAAGCAATATATATATATATATATATTCAGGGTCCAACAGCAATTTGAAGAAATTTAATCATGATTCTAAATCAAAAGTAAATGAATCTTAATGAATGATAATTAAAAAGAAAATCATTTTAAGATAAATTTTCCTTAAATTGTTGTTTACATAAGTCTTAGTTTGAAAAGGTTCTCTTAATGCTTTTTGCTTTAAAATATTAAGTCATCTTAAAGAGAAAATTGTTGTGAGATTTCTGCTTCCCCATTATGAGCCACAATTCACAGTTGAAGAAGCACTTATTTAAAGCTTTTGAAATTCACTTAAGTAATTGGAGTTTCTTCTTAATTTTTGAAGCATCTTGAAAAAATTAAGAAGAAAACTCATTAAAACTAGACGAAAATACTGATAGCATTTTAGAACATTTATACTACAAAAAATGATTTCTCAAAATGAAAAAAAGAAAGAATAAACAACGAAACAGTAAATTATTTACACATAGAAAACAGTTGCGGCCGTTATGCTGAAAAAAATTGATATTTCATAATTCATCTTGATAAATTGACAAAATAAAAAATTAAAATTACTCATACAATCCTATTACCCTTACAAACTTATAAACACCGATAAACATACAAAATCTTTCTATGAAATTCAATATTAAAAAATTAATCACATTTGAAAATAACGATCATTTAGTAAAACTTAGCAAAAAATATAATTTTGCTAAAGGTTGAGATTTATTTAAAAAATAAAACACTGAAATAAATAAGTGAATATAAAAAAGATTTTAAAAGGAAAAAACCAGTATCATGAAATTAATTTTGTGTCTCAAATGGAACTGGACGTGTAAAACAATATTCCATTAATAAAAATAGTATTTGTATTGTAAAATTTGGATTAGTTTACATTTACATTTTTAGTTTTAAAAAATCGAAAATATCAGTTTTAAAGCTAAATTTCATGAACAATGGAGACAAAAAACTATTCATCTGTTCTAGGTCAGACAATTTTAAATGAGTTAACTATTTATAGCTAATTTTTATATGTAATAAAGCTTATTTGTGATTTATTTCTATTAATTAACCTCCTGTGCTGAAGGCTATCGATGATAAATGGGAACAGATGTTTATTTCCTTAGCTATTGCAATGTGATATACATTTCTGATTGCATTCATTAAATAACGTAATAAAATGTATGAAAATGATTTTATTTCTTAAGGGGAATATAATAAAAAGATAGAAAAATTAAAATTTTTATATTGCCCTCAAACAGAGAATAAACTTTAATTAGTAAAATGTTTTTCTTATACATGCATGCACAAACAAATTTTCAAGCTTCTATCTGCAAAATAGAAAATTTTTCATTGAAAATTTTGCAAATAGATATTAAAAGGCAAATTAATTGACCATTTTTCCATTACTCTAACCATTGTTTAAGTGACATTTTCTTTTTAATGTTCGAGAAAAATACACATATCATGGAAGATTATTCAAGGGACAGAATTAGAAAACAATTAGAGGTTTATTAAATTTCATTAAATTTTAAGAAAGTTCGAATAACACATTGATTGAAGGGCTTCTTAAAAAAGAAAATCTTCGATATCTATAAAGAGTTGTATTCTTTTGCAATATTTGAGTATTTGCTATCGAGTTCATCACATACAGTGAGATAACTGTGTGTTTTTTCCAATTCCTTCATTAAGATATATAGACAGTAAAGCTGATAAATTCCATTTACAGTATTGATAAAGCCATTCCTTTGTCCCGACATAATGCCTTATTAAAACTAACTGAATATATTGGTCATATTCCTCATAGTATTGTGTAAAATAGAACAAAACAAAAAACTTCTAAAATTACAAATGCATAAGGTATTTATGGCTAATTACCATTGCTGATGAACCTATTATTCAAAAAATGGATTTTTACAGTTCAAAAAATAACCTTTTTGAGAATGAATAGTTCTTTTCATCCAAGTAGTCTGTCTTAGAAAAGAAGGATTTCATTTTGCTTGCAGTAGAGTCCAGTTATAAAATTCTAGACGTGGATCGTGTAATTGTCTATGCAAGTATTGTAATAGTCCATGGACTCTCCAAAAGCTGTATATATACCGATTATTAAGTCGAAATATCTTCCACACTGTTACAGTTTTGAAATGTTGAATTATGCACTGAATGTTTGTCACTAGTACGAGAGTAGCTTGAGAAATAAACCAAAATATCAATTTATTAATCAATCTCCTTTTCTTTCCCCTTTCTCCCAGAAGGAAGGATTTTGTTCTTTGTAATTGTTAAATAGTTATCTCGTCCTATTTTTTAAAGTCTGCCAGAAATTCGGAAAACGTCATTTATATTCTTCTACAGCTAGGTCAAAATTTTGATTATATGTAATATAAATCGCTAGCATATTCAAAGCGTGCTTATTTCTAATATATGTCATAAAGAATGACATATTTTAGCAATAAGGATGGTGAGCAAAGGAATCTATTTTTTGCTTGTTATTCCAGGATATCTAAGGTATCTTAAATATTCAGTTTTTCTTCTATTCTTTATTATATTCGTGTTACAGATGTGGATCATTAAAAGCGAGCAACTTGATACGTGATTAGCATATTTCTTTGTTATTATGATGTATCACGAAACATTTTCTTATTGGCTAAAGTTGCGTATCTGAAATGAATGTTAAAATCTGAATTTGGGATTATTCCCTTTAAATTTAAAAATATTCATATATCTGCAAATTTTGTAGACAGAAATGCAACGCTTTCCAAGCGCATAGAGGCTAAGTTAACAATTTACTAATAACACTTTAACACTATGGTAGATGTATAAAAAAAATTAAAATTTTTATTATCAACCTCCACTGAAGTCAAAGTGTTTTCGTACAATTTCCCATCTTATTTAATGAACTGGAGTTATGTGTCTAGGTGCAGTATTTAGAAAAATGAAAGTATGTTTCACTGTTGGGGAACACCTTGCACCTTATAATTCTCAAGTGTGGTCAGATGACTAGGACGACCCTTCGATTGTCATTCGTCCCAAAGAATTCTTTCATAACAAGAACAGGAGAACTATGGTCTGCAACTTTAGATTCAATTTACACCAGGTCGTATTCACGATGGAAATTCGAAAGGATAGAATCTGGAATCTGCAATATCTTGCTTTCAAAGCCGATCAACAGTCGCATCACCCTCGAAGGTGAATAAAAATTATTATAAATATCGTCTTATTATAGTATTTATAGTATTTTCACATCAAATAGTAAAACCTACCGTGCAATTTATTTAAAAATTGGCAATTGAACTCTCTTTCTCAGACAGTTATGTAACTGTAGGGTGGTAGGTCTGGCAAAAGGCCAGAAGCCTACTATCGTCAGCTTAAACCCGATTACATAGAAACGTAGATACTACTATTGATATTTTTCTCCTAGCCAAGAGCCTCACTCTATATATTTTCTGGGAATCCCATATTATCGAGTCACTTCACGACTTGCGTAAATATTTATTCAGATTTTTTAGTCTACAGTTGTAACGTTATAAAATAATCTGAAAAATTAATCTTGGTTGGCATTTAAACAAAAAGTTAAATAATTGAGTAGTTTTTTACAGATTTATAAGCCTGAAACTATTACGATATTCAATTTACTATGATGTATAATACTTATTTTGTAATTCAAATTCAATAACTTACTGATTATGTATACAGAAAACAAAATATCAATTTCTAATCCATAAAATCCTTTATTCATAAGAAAATAGCTTCGAATTTATTCAATCATATATCATTTTTTTTTCAATTAATCTCTTCACCTTCGAATTTATTTAACCTCCTTATTAGATGATATATTCCATTTGGGACATTTATTATTATTCCAATTCCTATAATAATGTAATGGACACTTGAGATATTGAGGCTTTCCCAAGGGATTTTTGCTTTTTAAATGACGAAATACTTTTACTCAATTTCAGATATAATTAAAGGCAATTCAATAATTTAATAACAATGCTTAGCACGTCTTTATAGCGCAAGAAGTTAATATATATTCCTTAATAAGTTTATTCTATCTTATTTAAGTAATATGCCCAGCGAATCTCTTGAAAAATGGTAGCAAATTGTTAGCAACAGTCACCTCCTTAAACGATATATCACTTTCTTT
This sequence comes from Argiope argentata, assembly GCA_026289955.1. Classification (NCBI taxonomy): domain Eukaryota; kingdom Metazoa; phylum Arthropoda; class Arachnida; order Araneae; family Araneidae; genus Argiope; species Argiope argentata. Next base: position 1,238,135 of record JAOUZG010036138.1, read on the forward strand.
GTAGTCCACACCTGCCACGGAGGCTCTATTAACTCTATTTTTTCTATTGAAGACGGCAGGAACACGAATATCCTAAGTAAGTAAAGTTCTAGCTGAATAATTCTATTCTATATAGTAGAGCTATTTGTCGATATTTACCATTGTTGTGAGCGTATCGTTGCAGAGATTTACAGTCAGTCCCGATCCATGACTAAACACTTGCCTTGCATCGTCGAGCCACGACTTAAGATATTTTGTGGAGTTCGCGCTGCACCCTACGTGTGACGAATTAACCCTGCAGACAAAACTGAGATGTCATGGGTGGTTGAAACTTCCCTTTAAAGCAAACTATTCTCCTTTATTATGAGCATCTTGGCTATACTCTGGTTCCAGTACAAGGGTAAGAGACTACTATTCAACCTTCAGTCGATACTTTATGTTAAAAAGGGAAGTTTCTTTTTTTCTTCCTTCTTTTTTTTTTTTAAATTCCTGGTTGGGGTTAAAATGGGTGTAACGATATTTGTTCTCACTTTTACAGTCAAACTTAGGGCACAATTTTTTTTATGAATTTGAAATTTATTAGATTATTTTTCAGCAAAAACTCCAATTACAATATTTTAGTTTGCTTCATAATTTTAACTAGAATTGAGGGTTACGATTTAATAAAAATAGAAATTCCATCTTAAACTGCCATTTTAAAGCTCTTTATGTACTTATTTATTTAAGGGATATTTGTTGTTTGGGATATTTGTTGTTATTTCGATCGATATAAGAACGAAAAATGCATTTATTAATTTTTTTTATTTCACTCCATTTTAGAATGTAAAGGACATCTAAGACACATAAACACTTTATATACATCCTAATATGCAATGGATTAAATGCATAAATAGGAGTAAACCTCCACCTTTCTTTTTTAGGACATTCGAAATTAAGATCTACGATTTCTTTAAATCGTCAGTGGGAGTACTTATCCTTGTTTCTTTCATTATCAATAAGTTTAACAATCAATTCTTCCATTCTTTTGTTCAATTTTTCCAAGACACAATGTGCACAAGGCGATTATAGATGCAACAGATTTTCTCTATAAGAAGAGAGCAGTCTTGATGAATCTTTATGTAAAATAAGTAAACAAAAATTAAACGTCCTTTGATTCATCATCTGTACTGGCCATTAGATATATAGGATAATGGTTACATGCAAAAAGAATTAAAAATCTTCTAAAGATTCTCTAAAAAACGTTAATAAATGCAATTCAGTGGTTCTCTTTATATGTGAAGTTTTTATTTTAAATGGAAGCCTTAACTATGAAACTAATAATAAAATAACATAAAAACAGAAATATTCTGATTTCTGAGACACATTTATTTAATATTTTGAAAACAAAGCTGTAAGCACTTTCTAAATTTTTTTCTGGTCATCAGTATAGGATGATCAGAACTTTTTTTTTGTTATTGTTGTTGCACTTTCCCCAGAGTTAGAAGCGAAAAAGGATGTCACCCGAAATGAATTAAATATATATGATGCATTTAGAACAATATTTCGATATTATGATTAAGTTACTAATTTATTGAAAGCTTTTCAGTTGAAATTTGGATGACATTCATTTAAAAAATCAATTTTTATTCTCATTCACATCTTTCGCATTTAAACTTGAGCCTATGGATAAATTAATTTGCTCTGCTTCACTGTTTATAAAATCTTCAATGTATCTTCACAAAGTAATTTTCATTACAAAAACTCTTAGAGAATCAAATATTCAAAGCTTTCGGGGTCATTAATAGATTTTCTAAGTATACATAAGTAGCATAGGCTGTAAATCTGGAATCTATGGTTCGGGCTCAAATGTTATCATCACTATTTAATCTTGGTTCGAAATTGCTTAATACGTATATCTTCAAATTACTAATCCAACAAATCACCCTTTAAAATATACGATCTATTTAGAGAGCATAATGGATTCATTTGCGTCATGGTTGATGGTGGTTATGATTTTAACCAGATATTCCGTTGATATTATGCATTAAAAAGTAGCTAAGACAAGATGATTTGATAGTAAGGCAACCGATGGGTTTTAGGATCAAAATCCAAATCCACAAAAGATTCATTATATAATTGGGGCTGAATAACATTAAAATGTAGAGTCAGTGGTCAAAAGTCCTCCCCCCCCCCGTCGGTAGGGGCAAAAGTTTGAAAAGAGAGTTACCGACTCACATGTCGTCTTCGTCATTTCAGCAAGGTTCAAAATCACGAAGTCCTTTACAGAACAGCCCTCGTGTTGCTTTGAAATAGTTCGTTGACCCTTTTGTATTCGTATCGTTCCTTTTAGGACTTTTTAGACGGTGCATTACTGTGATGCTTCTTCATTTCGATAGTTAAAAAAATCTATAGAGCTGTAAGAAGCCGCAGATTAATTTTTCTAAAAATGTCAGATAATAAAAACATATTTTTTTACATCTCAAAATAATAAAATAAACCCTTGATTACAGTGAATAATTATTCAGTTAATTTCTTTCTCCGTGAGCAAAGGTTTAATACAAACTAAACTATTTTGTTGCTCTTTTTTACTCTTGTTATAATGTTTTTACCTTCGGAGAGAGTACATCTATGTTCTTGTAGTGCTTCGAGTTAGCATTTAGTTGATCATGACGCGGTGCCTGGTAGTAAGGTTTCCGCTTCGGAACTAGAAAGTTATAGATTTTAAACATGATTCCAGCGAGGAATCGTCATAAAAATAGATCTGATGCATGCTAATCCGCCTGTTTCAAATATCATCCTCTGGTGTGCGGCAGAAGTTTAAAGAAAGAGTGTGAACTAGTTGTCCTCGTTATCTGATCGCGATTCAGATTTTTAGTTACATCCCAAAATAGCTTTAATATTGCATTAAAACTAGATGTTACAATAAAGAAACTAAGTTAAACTATCCTATTTTCGGATTCATATGAATGGATAAGTATTTTTGACTTCAGTTTATATCAGTCAAAGTGTAGAAAAACCTCTGAACTTTTTCTCATATAGAGGAACAGGAAAAATTTCAAAATATTTAAAAACGAATTATACGAAAAAAATAGGAGGGAGATGGAAAAGTTTCAATATTTCAATCTTCATATTATATTCACTTCAATATTACAAGACTAAAATTGCCGGTTGCAGCAAAGTCAAATGAAATACTTCAGAGCTCATACTTTTTCAATGAATGAAATTCGAAACAATACTTATCTTGCTTAATACTGTTTTTTTTTTTTTTTTTTTTTTTTCATTTCTTGAGATGAAAAAAACAACGCGTGCCTTTATAGTGTTTTGAAGATTTTAAAGCATGTACACTATCCCGGATGTGTTGAAAATTGCAGAAGACATGATCCAAAAGAAAATTTTGATTGTTTGGCAACTGGCTAACTAGCAAAAAAATTTGAAATACGGGATCATAAACTAATTAATCAACACTGATGTTTTTTTATTTAAATTTTTTTCTATGATATTTGATATAAAACAGTCATTACGAAAGTTGTAGAGAAATAAATGCTTCAATTAATTGAGTATCAATAAAGAAAGAGATTTTTTGTAGCTTTCCATCAATATTTATTTTTCTCCCTACTAGACTATTTTACTCATTTACCTTATAAAAATTTCTGCCTTTAAAGATATTGAATGGAGATAATTTTTTTAAAGAAAATGTCGCAACGATAATAATTTTCTGACCAGAAAATAATAAAGCCAACATAACATATGAACGCATATTGAATACAATTAAAATGGAATAGATTATTCCCTATAAAAATTATGAGTCTAATTATGAAGTTGCATTATCGGAGCTAATAAGCATGTTGTCATTCTCGTGACACCAAGTTGTCTTAAGTTGTGCGATGATAACTTACCTTACGTCAAATTTTCCATGGAATTCAAGATTAAACTGGCGCTGTTAATATAACTCAAATCATTCATATTTCCATCCCTAAAGCTATGGTTTTAGAAGTCTAAAATATTCTTTAAAAGTATTTTTAAATGCTTATGAATCATTTTTGAGGTTCAGAATGTTGACCATCCTTCTTCCCAATCATTTTTTTTCATTAAAAAAAATTAGAATTATCAACATATGCGGCGAAAAAAAATTCTATTTTCATTAAAATTTGAATTATTGTATTAACAGAAATTATTTGTAAGATATTTATCACACCGTGTTAAAATTTATATATCGTATCTTTTTCTTTCAGTATTAATCCCATGTAATGAATAAAAATACGTGTCCCTATGCTTTAAATATATCAAAATAAATTTTGATATATTTAACGCATAAGGACACGTATCTGTTTAGAATTAAATAATATAATTTTCTAAGCAATTTCGATTCTTAGAATATTTATAAGTAAATTTAGTCAATCTTCCAGTTATATAAAGGTTCGAAATTTTGGGACTTTTTATTATTATTAGAGTAACTATATGCTTCTTCATTAATGAAAATATCTGGTATTTTTGTTCCTCATGACTACAAAATGAAAGAAGAGTTGGTTTTGTTCCTTTACTGAGAAAATAAAAAATCCAAAACAGTCAGCTGAAATTTAGTTTGATCAATTTTGATGGGAATTACGGTGTGGAGAATAGTATCTACATGCAAATTCAACTATGAGACCAGCATTAGAGTAGAAAATCGCCTTCATAAAATTTTGCTATACTTTACTTAATGTGAATTAATTAATTCATTCACCTTTCGCAAATTCGTCAACATATGCTTATCGCTGATCACGGTTTTGTAGTGCCATCTAAGGACGAAATTATAAACTAAAATCCAGTCTTTTTGCTTTGATTTAAACAATGTGGCGCATTTATTAAATAAATTACGAATAAATGACGAAAATTAAGCTGCATATCTGGCGTATATTAGAATAATTCGAGGATTTTGCAAATACATTTCTCTTTCACATTTATGGGAGGATTTTTAATTTCGACTTAATTTAGTTTATTTAAAATTAGATGAATTCGTTTACCTTTTTTAAATCAGAGTTGATTACTTTTAATTGATATGACTAGAAATTAACTAGAAGGGTTTCAACCAGTTCGACAAAAAAAAACTTTTGTTCTTGAGTGAATTGATACCGAAAATTAAAGTGAATTATTTTTCATTTAAATAAAATAATACAAAATGGTTTATCATGTTTATTGACGAATGTCATGGTTTTGCAGTGCCATCTAGGAATGAATTTATAAACTAAACTCAAAACTTTTAAGTTTGACTTTAATACTGTGGAAAATACTTTTAAAGAAATGGCAAAAAAATTTAACTGCATTTATGGCTTATATTAACATTTTTCTAGGATTTCGCAAACGCACATCCCTTTCTTAACTATGGATTGGCTTTTTTTTTATTTGGTTTAATTTATTTAAATTGGACTCATTAATTTAGCTTTTTTAAATCTAAGTTGATCATTTTTTAATATTTCGAGCTTTTACTTGATCGGTTGAGAAAATGAATACAACAGGTTTCCCTTTTCATTCTTTTAATATTTTATGACTTGATTATCGAAAATTAAAGCAAATTATTTTTTAAATAAAAATATACATAATAATTTCAGAATTGTGAAGAGCTCGAATATTCTCGTGATTTTTTTTTTTTAATTTCAGTAAAATTTTATGGCTGTTATTGCATTTTAATAATTTTTATTTCATATTTTATTATTTTGAAAATTGTGAGAAGTCGAATCAAATTTTGACTCGAAATCATTTCGTATTTGATGTGAACTGAAAGAACTCATTGCAAGAATTATTTAAGTCAGGTCAACGCAGAGCCTAACAAAATGAAGAAAAAAAAAAGAGAGGGAAGAAAAAGAAAATATTATACCTTAAATGAAAAAAAGGCGTTAAAAGACAATTTTTTTAAGATAACGGTTTTATATTATATAGAACACACAGTTTCGTGAACGTGTTCACTCGAACCAGTTCCATACTCACCAATGTTTGGTAGCCCACTTACATGATATTCTCCACAAATTGAACACGTGCCCTCCCTCCCCCTATTTATAGTTTAATTTAGTAATATTAATAAACCATTTTGAAATAATAAAAGGGAGAAAGTTCGAAGTGGATTTCGTAATTTGGAATTGTGATGAGACAAAACGGATTAAATCTGACCTGGTGCCATACTCTTACTACTTCAACGCCAAATCAATGTTTAGACACTTAACCATTATGGCGTTGCAAAGATATTTAGAGGGATTCTTTAAAATTCTGAATATGAAAAGACAATAAATATTTGTAATAATTCAAGATTCTTAGTTTTTGCATTTTTTTTAATTCCTTGTAAACCTATGATTTCAAAAGAGAAAAATAATACTAAGCAAAATATTCAATGAAACTATTTTTATTTACCAGATTTGAAATTCGATGTCACAAAAAACTGTTGCGTTAGTAAACGAAGTAATACATTCTCTCTCAAGATTTATTACAACGAGACGCAAGTACTACGTTTCAAAGTAATGAACTGGCTTCAACAAACGTGATTCTTCATTAAGATGAATGTTTTGTTAAAATAATTTACGATTTTCAGAGTTCTGCATGGTTTCTTAAAAATCCCTTAAGAAAATAGATACATTTTCAGATTTATTTTTCCCTCTTGCCCCAGAAAAAAAAATCAGGTCCAGTGCGAGGGCAGCACATACAATCATCGCTGGAGTTATTCAAAACTACAAAATCATTTACCAGAACGATCAGGCTATTTATTTGAGCATTATTACTTTAGAATGGTTAAATTAGGCTCCGCTCCTCAGCACATTAAAAAAACGTTTGAAAAGCAAGAGTTAAAAAAAAATGCTTGAAGATGATTACTCGAAATTCTAAAGTTAAATTATTTGCCTTTGTATTAAAATCAATGTAAAATCTTATTAATTACATGAATTACTAATAAAATTAATTACATGATACGTGAGACTGGTGAGAAGCGAAATTCAAGATAATCATAAAAAAAAAACAGCCTCTAGCATTGAATGTCAATAATAGCGTTAATTACATTATTAAATTCAAACATAAAGTTCAATAATGAGTGACATTATATTTTTTGGCATTTAGTAGGTGTTAATAAAAGGTAATAATAAGACAAGATAGACTATTTTATTGCTGATTGAAAATTATCTAGGAATTCTTATCTCCAGCAAGTAAGCAACATTATCACCATCATAATTATTAGATTACGTATTCATGTATAAAAGGACTTCTGAGTAGTATATAGTCGTATTCAGAATGTAAATTTATTTCAAAATTTATTTTAATACAGTTTATTTTGTCGAATATTTCCTTAATAATTTTAGAAAGGCTGTGATGTTCTCCAGATGAGCAAGAAGATATTGGAGACATAAAAACAAAGAGAGTGTTCCTACAGAATGGCAAAAGATATCTCACCTGAAGAACTGCAGGTAAGATACAATTTCGAATATTGAAATTAAGTTTGTTGAATCAAATTAAAAAGTTCCGAAATCATTTTTAATTCTTCAGTAAAAGGACGAAAAAAGCCATACTATTCATAATTTCGAAATTTATTTTTTGACGTTATATTTCCTTATTTAAAAAATTGATTTCAAAACTTTCTAGCACGATGCGATATTAGATTGGTGTACCAGTTTTTCTGGCACATCAGTGTATGATTTAAAACTGAAAAGTAGAAGCTAAATTTTAAATAACTCCAAAACAAACATTTTCAAAATACGCTTCATAAAAATCAAGTTTCTTCAAAGATTTTCATACGATTAATAACATTTCTGATCTAATTTTAAAAGGTCTAAAATAATTCAGATATTAGTCCATAAATACGATAAACAGTTCTAATATTTCGGTTCTGAGAAAAATGGTATATTTGCTGAATATATCAAAAATGCTCGTTTTTAAAAAATATTTTTTTTTCATTTTATACGACAAATATGAAGCTTATAAATATATATATATATATTATTTTATCATATGTTTAAGGATTTTATTATAAAATACACTAAAATATAAAGCAAGCTAAAATAACTGATTAACTTTTCCCGTAAAAAAACATTTTTTTAAACTTTAAATACTAGAAAGTTATCAAAAAATATATATGAAGCGAACTTGAATATTAAAAATAAGTTAGCATCAACAGAACTCAAAGTTTCTCTTCTTTTTTAAAAACTTTCTGTAAAATTAAGTTCGCACTCTAAAATTTACTATTAAAATCGCTTAACTCGCCTAGCAATTTAACGTAAATCGATTTTTGTTTTCATTTTTATGGATTTAAAAAAATTGACTATGAAATATATGAACTTACAACTGGAATCTCTAATTTTTCTTTGTGGAACACAACATCTCCTTTATAACAGAATTTTCTTTATCACTGCTTTGTTTTGTATTAGAAACCGAATTAATTTAAATTAAAGTAGTAATTACTTTTCATTCAAAATATGAATTTATAAAGAATCTACTATCTGTGTTTGCAGTGCTAAAATTGTAATTTAATTAATTTTGGTTTTAGATTCAAAAGCTTTCTATTTGGTAAATTAATGAGGTTCTGATATTAAAGAGGAATATGTATGGAGAAGAATACTGTACCTTTGAACGAATTTTCAGCATAAATTTTTTATTGGCTAGTATGCAAAATTATAATTTTGTTTCAATTTCTGTTCTTATCTCTCCTTACTTTCTCACTTTTTACACATCTTGAAAAACCAAAAATTTTAATGTTAACATTTTAAATGTTTTTTTTTTTAAAGAAACTTCTTTACTATGGTCATTGATGCAATATATTATCATACCTTTGACTGGGGGTGTAATATCTTGACCTGAGCTTATTATAAAAACAAACATAAATGAGGAAACAAATTTTATTTATATGAAGTGATATTACTATTTTTAAATAAATATCAAGTTTTTATAAATAGAAACAAGTTAATTTGAAAATTTATTCATTATGCTACTGTTCAATAAAAGAGGAAAATACTTACTGAATTCTATATATATATATATATATATATATATATAT
>JAOUZG010036138.1:1247196-1264927 GCA_026289955.1 Argiope argentata
GGTTAGTTTTTGAGGATTGTCTGTGTTAATCTTTGATTTGACTTTCGGTCTTTCTTTACTTGTTCCTATTCTTCGTTTAATCTTAGAGGAAGTTTTCACATTTTCAGAGGATATATCTGAGGAAGTCAATGGTATATTTAGACTAAAACGTCTTCGGGTCAGAATCTATATTGATGAACCTGCAATGGTTGAATTATCCACGAGATGTGGATTAATCACTGGTCTGTCAGTTAAAGATGAAGGCAGAAACTCATCAACATTAAAAGTATTTTCTAATTAAAAAGAACAAAAACTATAGCGTTGAACTCTTCCATGACAATATTTAGAGTCATAGATTTAATAAGCCAATTTAGCTACATCATATGAGGTAACAGGTTTACCACTATAACTTGGTATTAATCTCTAGTTGTTCGTTCATTACTTGGTAGTAATAAGTTTTAAATGAACCAAAAGCATTTCTATCAAACGGATGCATTCGATGATTGTTATGAGGATGAAGGACCATGTTAATGGGGGTTTTTTTCTTTTCCTCCCAATAACAAGAATAACAATAAAGTGAGTTCCGTGGTTATTAAGGAGAGACGGTGCAGGTTTTCAGACTTTCATTGGATATTACCGATTAAGTGCTTAAATAGTTGAAGAAAAGTAGTCTTGTAAGGTTATCTAAGATTGAAAAGTCATATAAAAGTTAAAAAGTAATTTAACAAAGAAAGAATCATGTATTAAATTACAAATAAAAGCATAGATAAAAATCGAAAATATTTTAATTAGTATTTTTTTGAAGAGTAAACTTTCAATTCACAGATAAAGGAAAAGAGAAAATTTACTCCTGATCCTCAAAACATATTTAATTCTCCAACTTTACAATAATACCGTACGCTTGGCATAGTACTATGAAATTTGCTTTTCTCGTTAAAAAACCTCAACTGCCTACCTTACGTCCATTACAATGGGTTTAAGGTTAGAATAAAAATCTCTTGCTTGATCATGCGACAAATATAGATGGCACAAACAATTATCATCTTTTTCACAATCTAAGAAAATCATCTTGGATGAAGTATCCCTAGTTTTCTCTAAATAAAAAATATTATATCTCTGACATGTTCTAAGAAACAACACATAATTGTGGCACAAGGTATAATGTGGTACAGTTTCACATTTAAGATTCCTGAACTTATTTTTAGGATTATAATCTGTTTATAGTATCCATGCACTAATTTTTTATAATAGAAAAGTCCTATAAGGCAAAAGGATATGTTTGCAATTCTCAATTTTCAGTAGTAAAATTGTATTAATATTTTTATTCATTCAAATAAGTCTCTTTAAAATAGCAATAAGTTAAATTAAGTATTTGGTGGTTTATCCTTATCCCAAACCCTCACATTTTGTTACTCTTTGTCAATACAGACAAAGGCACAATCGATCAAAATTACAACATTCTCTTTTCTTATAAACCAAAATAGAAAGTAATTTAGCCACTAATTAAGTTGTATTCATTTACTGTTGATGCATAAATAATGAACTAAATAGAAAGATTTTTGAATTTGATTTAAATTGAAGTATCAGGTCATATTACACGTATAAAAACTCTGAATAGTTATACTACTAGCTTTTCTTTTTACTTTGAAATATTCTAAAGCTATGTGGTTTGGATGATGTATTATATAAAGTTACTGCGTTTTAATTAATGGAATTAATAGTATAAAACATTCTGAAGCTGCAAATAAATAGCTCTTTCAATTTTTTTTAAAAATGCGTATTTTTTAGATATTTTAAACTGCTTTGAGAAACATATCCTGGGTAATTTCTCCATATAAAACTTCTATGCTTATTTATTTTCTCATTAAAATATTTACGAATGCAGAATTTTCAGAAATGCATAAAATATGTGTTCACTAAAAATAAATATACTAAATAATAAATATCCTGGGCTTTTTTTAATTTATCAATGTGCTCTTTATTTTTATATTCTATCATATTAAAAAGGCCTCAACATAGATTCAATAGATTTTCAGTGGATTAAATAAGTTTTAGATAGCTTTTAGCACATACTGGATGATAGGATGTCCACTCTAATAGTAGCTCAATAGCAAATTTCTAAATCATTAAAGTTTAATCTAATTGAAATTAGTTCTTGTTAGAAACCTAGTAGAAAAAATTGTTTTGAATAATGTAAAGAAATATTTTATTTAATTTTAGTCAATAAATGTATTGCTGAAAATATATAGACAGAGGTATGAAGGTTTGAATATTTCTTTTTCTGACGAATTTAGACCATTTCAATCGCATAACCAGGTCCCGACTTAGCCTAGTTGGAGCCCGGGGGAAAAACTTGTTTTGGGCCCCCTCTGCTTTACTACTTTAGTAATGAAGTACATTCATTAAAGAATTAAATGTAAAATAAAATTTCTATTCGATTTGGGGGCCCACTTATGTGGGGGCCTGGAGTAGCTGCCCTGTATGCTCCTGCCTTAGTCAGGCCCTGCGCCCCCCCAAGGACTATTAAATTACCTCTAGTTAAAAGTATGCTTGTTCGAAGCGGCACTTGATCAATTCGAAATAACGAAATTCATTTTTATAGCATCGGGCAGTTTCGGTCGTAGAAGAGTGGAAATTTATTTTCTTAAAATGGTAGAATATTTAGAGTGCTTAGATAAATATGGCTGATAGAACAGAAAAAAATTACTGATATCGTCATATTTTCAAAGCTCCGTTTATTGGCTCAAACTACATAAAATATAATTATTTACGTTACTGAAAGCATTTTTAGGAATATACGTTTTTACGTTATTTTTAAGAATATACGTTTATCTATTGAGGAAGATACGTCTATCCCTAAGAGTTTACAAATTGAAACGTGTTATTAGAGAGCAAAACTTAGAAATTTAATTTAATTTTTTATGAGTTATTAAAATGTTCACAAAATATTCTATCAAATTTTTCCTTTCATAATTCTTATCCGTTTGAATATCATTATTTAATCAGTAAAGATTTAGAAAATGTCACTAAAGATTTCAAATTAATTTCATAAAATGCATATGTTCTGAAACAATTAGTAAAGTGAAACAATTAAAAGACTGTTCGTTTATATTATCAATGTTAAATTTTTTAAATAAAAAATCTGTATTAAAAGATTTTATCCGTTACTTCCTAGATATAATTATCTTTTCTTTGAGATCTAATGCTTGTGAGAATACTGATGTAATGGCTATAACATTTCAAAAGAAGGATGCAATTAACATTTTTTCAAAGAGGTATTTCATAAGTTTGCGATTTGGTTTGAATTCATATAAACAAATACAAAAAAGAATGTTGTTGTTTGTCAACTATTTTCTGTTCAATGAGTAGCCCACCCGAGATGTATCAGTAAAATAAAATTTGAATACATTTCAAAAACAATAACAAGCTACGATAAATCTAATTAGTATTTCAAATTATACTTGCTTTTTATTTTATGAACCTTACTGATTTCGAATTAATTATCATAAGAACTGTTTTGAGTAATTTTTCTTAATTTTCCAGTCAGTTGTTAACATTTTAACTTTTTTTTTTCAGCAAGCATTTCAAAGTCACAGGATGAAAGGTCAGAGCTATATGATAGGTGTTTCAACAATGTCCATCAAAAGGTCGTTAATTTGTTCAGTGTGCGAATGGCTGTGCATTATCATGGAGCTAAGTTATTACAGGGGATGCGAAAATGCTTGTGCTAGTCCAGCGCAAGTTTCAATAAGAGTAAGATTTTCACTATAATTTTTCTCCCCATTCAGTTAACGAAATCCTAAACTTTGTACCTCTAGAAAGCTAAAAGCATCACGTTGATCTTCTTCAGTCGCAAACAAGATACGACGCTTATGTAGTAATAATCAGATACCTTCTGGACGTTACTGACGACCATCAACGAATAACACGCATTTCCATGATGTCGGCGGATAACGCTAGGCCCGAACTCCCAATCTTATGGTTAGTAGCCGAGTAACAAATCCGTTGGGCCAAAAGTGCAATTCGGTCCGAGGGATGTTATCTGGCTTATATGTATAGCAATCACCACAATGATTATCTAGAGTAAGTTCATCCCTCGTGTTTTCTTTCTCATCTCCGGTTCTACCTCTACACACCACTATCGTAACATTTACACAAAAATACACTAAATTATAGCCACTTTTCCGTTCTTATTTGATTCTCCCTTATATGTTAACAAAATTTTGTTTAGGGAACTGGATAATCTATATTATGGTAGACTGGCTTACATCCATAGTTTAACTAGGAAAAGCAAAATATTTTGTATTAAAAAAACGCAACCTTTATGAATATGATTTTTAACTTCAGTTTTCCGCATACCATGAAATGAATATGCTAATTTTAAAAATATGGAAATCAACACATTACTTCACTATTTTTGTTGATATTATACTTATTTGCTTACTGCTTGCTGGATAATAATTTTCAATTAGCATTCAGAGCTTCATATTTAATTTTATAACATGGGGTCTCTGAGAACAAATCAAGTTAGAGTTACCGTTGGCATTATGTCGAACAAAAGGCTTCTCAAAACTGGAAATATTGCTTATTGCGCTCGAACGAGAAATAGTTTTATATAATGATTAGAAAAAAAATAATCCTCCGGCATCTAAGTTATTCATATTTTAGCTAAAGCAAAACAAATGGTGCAAGCACAAAAGAGTGGAGGTTTAAGTTTCTCAAAAATATATTATAATTTAAAATTTCTCTTGAGGTTAAGTACATTTCAAGGCTAATTCAATAGCATTAAGTAACACATTGACAGCCGGCGACCTACGAGACATTCAACGGCTGAGTAGCGGAAACTTCACGAACTCAGAAACCCGCGTTTTCGCGGGGCCGGCTGTCAATGTGTTAATATTATTTTTGCAATATTGATCAAAAGTAACAGAAATTTAAGAAAACGCAACTGCAGCTGAAAAAAGCACAAAAATATGACCAAGAAATTAAAAACAAAATTAAATAACATAGGAGGAAATAAGTTTGGAGTTCAACACAAACTGCATCGCCGTCTGGATGCAACAAGCTGATCTGGACTTGAAATCAATTCTGGTTTAGGATTGGATTATTCTGAATCAACCTGCTGCAGTGTATCAAGTACGCATAAGTTTCAGATACACAAAAGTGATACTGACAAAGAATATTAGGTATCAGTTTTTGAACTCGATTGATAATCTCTTCAATCTTATTCGTTTTTGATCGAATGATTTATAATATTAACGCTAATAGCATGTGTGTGTGTTTTGTTTGTTTGTTTCTTTTAACTGTAAGCACTTCATGCCCAACCATTACTATACCATGTAACAGGCCACAATCCACTGAAGAATCCCCGCTTTCTTTTATACTAATTTTATCAAAAAAGCTCTTATCTTTCCTTTTCTCATCCACCCATTAAATCTCTCCTCAGGGGCTCACCGACTTTGATTGAGCATGGGTGCCCCTATCCCGAGGCTCCTAGGGATCTTTAGCCACTTTCAGTTTACTCTCTTCTGCTTTCTGCTGTGTTTTTTTCTTTTCCTCAACGGCAAACGAGGGTGCTCGCCATGAAAAGCTGTCACCACTCTGATTGCTTCTTGCTTCTCATGGACAGCCAAACACCGCATGAGTTGGTCTTGCGTGGCAACCCATTAGACGGGCGGTGGTCCCTTGTGTATCAATTGGCTGGTAGCTGGCCACCTGAGTAGCTAATCTTCTAGATATTAAGCGAAGGGGTCACCTTCAGGGGCTATGCGTTAAAGGTGTTAGATATTCCTGGAAGTGGCGCTTAGCATATAGGTTTCGATTAGCATCAAGGTAAGCGTTCAGGTAGGGGAGTCTAGAGCCAGTGGCTACCTTCCCTTGTTGGGCTCCGTGGTGGGCAGTGCCGTCAAAACCCGAATACGAATTGCATGGGCCTTTTCGAAACGTTTTTGTCCGGATATTCAATTACTAAAAATATTCCTTTTATCATCTTACACACTGACAAAACCTTACATAAAGTCTCGCCTTTTCTTATTCAGAAACTTATACCCTCAACCATTGGAAAAGTGAAAGAGACTAAGAAACTTAAATCTGGAAATTTATTGATTGAAACAGCAACTAAATCACAAATATCTGTCCTTAAAGATTTAAAGCATTAAGCTGTTCAAACATATGCTTATAAATCTTAAAACTATTGCCGTGGTGTCATTTCGGAACTTGTTAGTGAACTAAAAAGTCAAAAGGATTGTGAAGCCCCCCAAACAAATATAAAACGTAACGTTCAGCTAATTCCAACGAAGCACATAATTAAGTTCTTGTACTCCTCAGCTTCCGAAAATTATTCTAGCGGGTTATGCACGATATAAAGTTCTCCCTTATATACACCTCTTTTACGATGTTATAATTGTTAAAGGTTCGACCATTCAAAAACTTGTTCCCGTTGTGCATCAATCATAGTCTCGAACACAGAATGCAATGCAGAACCCAAATGTGTTAAATGCGATAAACCTTATTTCAGATTCCAATGAGAATAATAAATGGAAAACAGAAAAGAAAATTCAAAAGCTCAAAATAACTAAAAATATATCATATTCTAAGGCAAGGAAACTTGTATATCCCCAACAGTCCAATGTATCAGCTTCATTACCATACTCACAAGTAGTTAAAAATACTATTTCTGGCTTTACTCAAACAGATGAAAAATTAACTTGACTTGTTTGTCCTCCACTTATAAAGTTACAACCTTTAACAACTAATAAATCACAGACTATCATTGTTTCTTCGCCAACTCCTTTACCTTCTATCAATTTAACTGAAAAATGCGTTTTACAATCAGGTGCTGATCTCTGTACTCCCATTATTACTACAGCTCCTCAAAACCTTCCTTCTCCATCTACAAATGCTCTCAAGAAAATAGGAAAATCGAAATATAAAGTGGGAACTAAAAAAACAGAAAGAAGTCCCCCGTTTGTAAAGAAACGAACCAGTCAAAACTTGCCTTTGACGGAACTGACTCTAAAGTTACTGCTAGCAAGGTGAAATCACAATGACCAGTTAATGCTGACTCTAAATCTAACACCGTTGCAGAAATGGGTGAAATTCGGTTGCTAGAAACGATATGAGCACTTCGACTGTTTCAGATAGTGATGAAATTCTCGAATCGAATATGATTGAAACACTTGAAGATACCCATGGAGATACAAGGAATAAACAGATGTTAAAACAGTATCGAAGAAAGGAGTCGTTAATCTCCAGCCTTCAAATTTTAAGCAGGAAACTAATACCTCTTCAAAAGGAAAGAAACTTTTGCCTGGTATGTTAACTGGTTATTCACATACTATTACACCAACCAAATAAAAGCATTTAAAGTTTCTTTTTCATTTGCTCTGTTCTTAACCTGATTAGATTTGCTCTTTTAATCTAAAATTGTATGGCTTTTGCTAGATCACTTTGTACTGATTTCTATCAAGCAATTTAAACTATTACTCTTCGTGCTTCTTTTCTTCAAACTTGTGTGAATTTTTACTGCTATATTGTGTATATTTCTGTTTAAAATGAGACAAATTAATTTTATGTCTCACCTTTAGCATGTATTTATACATTCAACATATGTTTGGTGCAGCATAGCCATATTTGGCTCTTGCGCCATTAAACCCTAATATCATTTTCCACCCGTTAATCACAGTCAAAAACACAGACACATTGTCATTAATATCTCTTCCGAAGAGGCGAAATCTCAATTTGAAATTACACCGTATTTATAGCCGTACCAAAATCGCCTAAGTTCGAGAACAGATATCCATTAAATACCAGGGGAAAGAATCGGTTACCAGTTGTATCAGGTTCGATCGTGTATCAATCTGTATCTAATACAGTAAAACTGGACATCAACACAATCCTCTTCCTACCTAACAATAGGGGGAAATCAGAAATATCTTTTTAGATACATGATTGTAAAATAATTCACGAAAAAGACCGGACAACGATGCACTGTTGCATTGCATTAGATGAGTTATGAAACATGTTTGATACACCTCTTTGATATTCATTTATATATAAAAAAAATCTATAAAATTTCTAAGTCTAATTTTGATTTCTATCCTATCTTAAATTTTTTTTAAATCCTTTATGGCTCAAAAAATTAAATAACAAGATGAATTTCAGTCAAAATGACAAGGTCAGAAATGTACCACATCAGACTCTGGGAAATTAATTTGTTAAAAGGAGTGGAAACAAATAGAAACATAAATTGCAAAGGAGGTTAATGTAGTTACAAGAATTCAACTATCAAGGCATTTTATGAGTGACAATTTGTAAAATAGATTAACGGCGAGGAAATCCCTGATTTCAACTCGAGATATTAAGTACACCCAGTTGAATTTGCCCAGAGTCAATCATGATAAATATACTATGAACTGGAATCTAGTTCTCTTTTCTAACGAGTCCGTTTTGTTTGGAGGTATGACTTCCAGTTAAATTGAACAAATCACACGCAATAGACTGAAAACGTTTCTAAAAGGCATTGGTGTTAAGATGTGGGATTATGGTAAAAGTGGAAATCATTTTGAATGACCACATTGACCTACACATTTTTATCAATCAGCTATAAAGGTAGAAATGTATAGAGAAGAGGTTTCTGATCCTGATTTCAAGGTAATTCAGGACAGCCATCGGTAATAATATGTCCAATGAAAGATAATGAGCTTTATCAATCGCAAGGCATTAGTAAATTGCTCTCATGAAGGAAGAATAGCAATGACATATTTTCCGGATTTAAATCTCATAGACAATTCGTAGGACGTGCTGGGAGGACGACTTGAATCAATGCATTCTCTGTCTAGAATACTCCAGGAGTATTCATCATTAATGCTGTGACGACTTCAGATAAGCGAAGGATAAGAATAGCGAACTAAGTTCCCACGGGAAAGTAACCCTTTGTACCTGGTAGTTCCTGATAGCGGAGAAGTTTGTAAAATGCAAACATCTGATATTCAAAGCTAAGTACAGCGGTCAAGCTAAATTCAGATTTGTCTGAGCGAAATGTGAGGTCTCCACTGAGCTGTCAATAGATGAGACACCCGCCTTTCCAACCGGCAAAATGGGGACCGGCGGCAGATGGCATTTCTTTCTTCTGCAGAAGAATGCCGCAGACAAAAAGGAAACCACACATCTCTTTGCTAATCGCTGCTTTTCCCTCTCTTGTGATTGGAAAAATAACTTAGTTCCCAACTTTCATTGGATCATCTGACCTATCCTGATTGGTCATTTGCAACCGAAGACCGGCCAATGAGACCCAAATAAAAAGGGGACGAACGAGATGAGATGAGAGAAGGAGGCCAACAGGCGAAGCGAGAGCTAGTGATTGGAACTAGAATTCACCTTGGAATTCTGAGTAAAATTCTCAGGAGAGAATTTGATGTAGCTGAGCCCACGTGAAGTTCATCGGAACTTTTGAATCACCTTGTGTCTTGCCTGAAGTGTGAAAGCTCATCCGAGCTTTGGGAGACCTCCAATCAGTGTAACAGCTTGAACTGGCTGGAAGAGCAACTCAGAAGACATCACCTTACGTTCCGAAAATCTCAGCAGGTTAATCGACGAGCGGATAATCCGGAACCTCGGGCTGAATCATGCGCGAGTTTCAAGAACTCCGTCAAATTTCTTCCCCTCCGAAAGAGATTCCTTTACTTATCTGAAACACAGCATCTTTCCCTAGTGGAACTCTGAACTGAATTACCTATGTGTTTGTAGAATACTTAATGAAGAAGGTGTACCTCTGCGAAATATATGTGTATTATAGCTGGAAATAAATAGACTTTTACTCCTCCAAGACCTGAGTTTGTTTTCGGCGCAACTCAAACAAATTTTCGATTTATCACCCCGGGCAAATCAGGGAATGGTATTTATTTATACTTGTGATATGTTTTTGTTTTAATATCTAAATTTTGAAAATATATTTTATACGTTTGTTTTTAAAAACTGGCTATCTTTATTGTGTCTTACCTGATATTTTTTCAGTACATATTTTGCTATTTATTAAAAAATTAGGAATTTTCAGTTACAAATGTAAATACCTGATATATGGAACGTTTGCTTGCATTTTAATGAATGAAAATGCTATTTGTTTAGTTAAATTTGTCTAAGTGGATGAATCAAACAGTCAATACTCAATTCAAATGCTGAAATATATTATCATTTCAAGAATAACTATAAGAGAAAAACGGTTCGACACAAACCTCAAATTTTTAAATTAACATTAAAGACAAATAAAAGGGTTTCAAGTATCTACCGCAGTTTTATTTTGATAATTTACACATAAAGTATCCAAAATATATCTTTCATATACATAAACATTTGGAATCTTCATATTCTTAATTAGATTATGGATACCTTTATATCATCTTCGTATCCAACTTTTCTTTCATATATGTGTTTGATGCAAGATTTATGACTCAAGCTGTTTATTTATTTCGTAAATAAATTCTTAATTACTACTCATTATTTATTTTTAATCTGAAGATGCTGGATAAGATCAAATTATATCAATTTGATACTCCTACTCTACTTTGAAACTCCTACTTTATTAATTTTCAATTTGGTAGAAAGCACCCAGTTAACTAGGCCAGAAAAAATCTTATTAATATTTAATGAAATAAATAATCTTGGCACTGTTAAAGCATTAAAATATTATAGATAAAATGCAAATCTTAGAATCTGTTAAATAAACAAATTATCATTAATAATTTGAAATTTCCATATTCAATTAAAGACAATATATCAGGTAAGGTTACAATTATTCTTATAAACGCTAGATTATTTGTGCTCTTTGCAGTTGCAAAAGTATGTTACTGCTAATGTTTGTGCTATCTGAAAACTGTTAGCTTTTAACAGGAGATGAATACATACTAAATAAAGAACTTCTCGTTGAAAATATTTTAATATAAAAATATCACATACATAATGAATTAAAGAGAATAATCATAGAATAACCATCGTCTAACAATCAAAAGGAATATTATTACTAAAATTAGCCATATCATGATCAAGGAACCATAATTATGAACATTTCTATCCCTAGAAGCTTGCGTAGATCTCACATTATCAGACTGTACAGGTTCTGCCGATAACCTAGCAGGAACTATGTTCCGTTGTCGTACGATACGTGTATTTTCAACATCAGGTAAATTCATCACATGAGCTGTTTCAGTAAATATAACATTAGAAGTGCTTTTACATTGCTCATGGATAAAATTTGTTTTAATAGTTTCCATTTCAGTAGTTTCACCAGAATGTATATTTTGGTGGCACGGAATCTCTGTTTTTGCAGCAGTGCTTCCTTTCGCCTGCAATAAGTAATAATTTTAACAAGCAACTCAAGGCAAAAATTTCGCAATCTAAACAAAATTTAACAAGCTTATACAATAAGAAGTAAACAGTTAACATGAGATATGAACAAACTAACTTGTAAATGAACATATGCATCAATAATAGTTTTTCAAAGAGAAATTATAACGGCAAATCATTTTAAGCTTCTGTTTAAAGCCATGTCAATTATTTTGAAAATCGCTTAAAAAAATAGACAGCTTAGGTTGAAAAAAATTGCTAGTGTATGGGGATTTCTTTTACTTCTAATTATCCCAAAATTTCAAACATGGGAAATAAAATACAAACATATTTAACAGACACATTGAGCTACAGCTGAAGTTCAGTCTGAAAAAAATCTGATTAATTCAAACATTTGTAAGAAAAATTTATATTGTAAATAATAATGGAAGCATTTGTGGTCTATTGAAACACAGTAATCGCATTGTAATTGATTAAAATTCAAGTTATTTTAGTAAGAGTACTTATATCAGAATCTAAGAAATTTACAATATAGCAAAAAGATAATTCAAAATTTATTGTCAGAAAAATAGAAATTTCATAGGAAAGTCACTTATTTGGGATGTAGTATTTACAATTCTAGGAAAATAATAAATGTGTAAAATTATTTAAAAATTAGAAAATTAGAATGTTAACAAAAGATAACTTTCTTCACAATGACATTTTATATGATTGTTTAGAATATGGATGTAACTTAAAGAAAGCTGGCTAATTTGAATTAGTGATTTGCGTTTGGCGTTGCAGTCAGCTAGATCATGTCCGCCACTCGAATAAGGTTTAGATGCTTTAAGCACAATGATATTATAAAAAATAATGACTAAAACTAGAAAATAATATTTTAAAAAACATTTTTAATAAAGACATTTTATAAGTCATTACAAAAAAATTCTTTAAATTAAAAATTTAGAAATGAAAACAAAATTACAAACGAATGGATAAAAAAAGTGGGAGAGAGTCACAATGAACAAAAATTGTGTTAGAAATTGCTTTTGTACGTATGCATTACTATACACTTCAGAAAAGAGAGATCTTAAACTTATAAATCCTAACACAAATTAAAATGAAAAGGAAGTTCGATAAATTAACAAAAATGTAAGATATTTTTAAAATTGTTTTAGTTTTTTTTTTATTTGTAAAGCGAAAAGATGATTCAACAGTTAGTTTTTTATTAAATAGAAATCCTGAACGTCCAATAAATATATTTGAAATAAAATCAATCTTCACAAATTTTCAAGCAAATATATGCAAGAGAAAACTATTTTATCAATTCCCCCGCAACTATTCCACGGACGATCTTATGGAATCTACGCCCCCACTCCTTTTCAGGAAAGCTTATCACAAAACTTTGTTTCCAGTTACGAACCAAAGCGTCGATTTCTCTTAGGAAAATGGATTCATAGACTATCTCTTCAACTAAAATGTGAATAAAGATTATTGTATGGTTTATTTAAATACCATGTCATGTTTCTATTTAAATTAGTATTTCGCGAGCTTTAATATAATAATAAATAATCTACAAACTATGCGCTAAAACGCAATCTAATAAAAAAAATCCATCTACCCGATTCTTTTCATTTTTTGAGAGTGAAACTTTGAAAGATTTAGCTGAATTGTTGAAAACAAAATGCCTCTTATGATTGGCGAAGTCAAAGTAATCGAAAAGCACGTAGAAACACATACATATAATTCAATTCATCAGTGAAGTGGTCTTATACTATTGTAATGCTAACTTATCATAGACTATAAAATCAACCATATTATTTTTTATTTTGATTACACTGAAATGGTATTTTCTTTAATTAATAAAGATAAATATTCAAATCTACAAATGCACATAAAATACACAGGATTTAATAAATCGCAATATTATTCCTTTAAAATATATTTTTAGGTTTTCATAGACAGCTCACTAGAAAACAAAACCTAATTTTACATTAACATTAGTTTAAATTCAACTTCAAAATCATTTCACCCTAACAAAGCAGACTGTATAGCTCTGCTGCACTTTTTCCAGTAAAAAATTCAAATAAGAAAAGAATAATCATAGCTAATTTTTTGCAGAAAAATGGCTTTAGCGACACATCTTCATTATTTAACAATCCTAGATAGTATTTTTATCTGTTTTAAAACAAATGATTGTTTTTTTAAAGACTAATAACAATAATTTAAACATATTTAATACTAATTAAATATATATTCCATAGTGATTAGATACATTCCATACTAAAATAATTATCTAAGATCCCTATTTTCTTTCATATGAAATTTATACTAAAACTTTTAAAAAATTTGAGTAATTCATATATAAAAATTTGAGAATTCAATATTTTTAAAGAAGGATAATTATATATATATATATATATATATATATATATATATATATATATATATATATATATATATATATATATACAGACTTGACAAAATCAATAACTAACTTTTACAGAAGTAGATAATTCTTGAAAATCCATGAATTCGCTAGAAAAATTTTATAAATACAAATAGTTTTTCCATTGAAAAATATTATTAAAATTCAGTTTACAATTTATATTGATATTTATATTTATAACTTACACAGGATAGGGGCGTAGCTTCCACTTTCTGAACATCTGATTTCTCGGGGGATTCTGGTTCTGGACTTTTTAAACATCCTTTTATGCAACCACATTCAGGACATTTCCAATTCTGTGATCTACAAAACAAAAGATTTGAAATGTTAATAACTTTCATTACAGCAGCACATGATATAGAGAAAATTCTTTTTGGAAGCTACAACCAATTAGCTTTTTACAAATAAATTTTTTAACAAACAGCTAGAATTTCTTTAAAGGAGTATAAGGATATGCATACACCAACATTTTCAGAACAAAGCATAAGAAAAAACGTTTTGCAAAACTTTTACGCCTTAACTTCTCCAGCAATAAAGAATTTAAAATAAAATCAGATAATGTATAAATATTTTTGAAAAGCGTGAAAATAACTTAAGCATCAAAATAAAAGGAAAGAGAAGTCACAGATAAGTTCAAAAGAAAAAAAAATTAAGCGAAGGAAATTTTTTTTAAGAAGTAAAAATAGAACAAAAATTGACATGAGAACATGACAAATACTGATGCAATGTAATGCAATGACACATTAATATTAAAGACTTAAAACGATATACAAAAAAAAAGTTGGCAGAATCTAGAAAGAACTTTTAATCATACTCTGCTAAACATTTCAATCATATTTTATAAATTGAAATGTTAAATTTTATTTAAAATGTATGATCTTAAAACTTCCATTAATATACAAAAATACTACAATTTACTTTTCCCATATCAAATTGGAATGATAAAAAAGTATCCAAAGAAACTAGGCACAGAAAAATTTGAGAAGAGAGGATATACCACAAATCAGAATGCAGATACATCATCTTGCTTGAAAATAAAATATAGTGTGAAAAAAGTCAAATATGAAGAATTAGAAAAATTAAATATACCCCAAACTTTTTAATATTTAGATTAAAACGTAATTAACCATTTGAGTACTCAAAAACTTCCTTATATAAATGCTAAAAATGCAAAATAAAATGAGCAATTATTATTTTTTTAAAAAAATGATGAAAACGGTTATAATTATTACATAAAAAGTAATTTTTACCATCAAAAATAATTTCTACTCTCATATATTGCAAGAACGTTTTGCTGCAAAAATTTCGTTAATTCCATTTTTACGTACAGCGCAAATGAATTTGGATCGTTCAAATCCATTACTTTTTCTTTTACTGCATATCTCGCACTGTTGCAAGTTTCGCAATTTTTCTAAAGAAAACATTTTAATTATTGATAGTCTTCCTGTAGTACTTTTGGTTGATAATCATTTCTTCTCTATAACATCAATAATGCTCAAAGTAAACTGCAGTCTTATCAAAAATCACAGTCAAATGATATCAATAAAAAACACAATTGATATGACTACAATTGCTGGCACTTAATGCTAAACATAGTAACAAACAGCAGCGCAATCACGCTTCTACGCTTTTTTGTATTAAACAAGAGAAGCGTGATAACGCTTCGCCGCACTTAAATGGTTAATATAAAAAATGCACGGTGAAAATAATACATTACCGCATAGAACAACCACATACAACAAAATGAATAAAAATTTTACTTATCAAACCTTAATATCTCATAAACCGGAAAACTTACTGCAAGGCCAAACGTTTTCTTTCTTCAGGAGTGTAATCTAAAGAACCAATAGCCCCATTTCCATGTGTAGGAAGAAAGCCTATTATGGCAAGCAAAGATGTTCTTACTATAAAAATAAGTAATATGCATTACATCCACACCGCAGCAATACAAAAAATAAGATGTACCATATCGTACATCTTGATGCAATTTTAAGTATGCAGAATATTTTGTACAGCACTTGGACTATTATATACTGTATAAAGAATGTTGAGTGAGATTTTTCAAAGGCCAAAAGGAAAGAAAAATTACTACTTTTAGCATAACTGAATTATTTGGTCAATCAAAATATGAAGTAAATAAATATATCATGTCTTGCAATGACATTCAATTATATAATAAAAGATATGAAATTTTCAATGTTACAGTTGAATAATTTTAAAACAGTTCAGGAAAAAGTTCCAAAGCAAGACAGAAGGAAAATAAAATTTAAGGAACGAAGATAATAAGAAGAAAAAAATAAAAGCATATGTTGAAGAGGGGGAAGGAATGCGTTTTCATACAGCAAATATGAATATGAAACAAAAACATAATACAGAATCTTTCTACTTCTTATAATATTTATTTATAAAAAGGTATTTATGAAAAAAATAAACAAAATCAAATAGTTTAAATACAATTTTCGATCTCAACGAGGGTTAAAGGAAAAAAAATACAGTTTTACAGTTTAATGAAATATTTTTCTCCATACTAGCTTTAAAATTTAATTTTTTAATACAATACTGAACTAATTTAATTTATAGGGGCGGCGGGACGATAGATTTTACAATTTTTTTAAAAAATCCAATACAAAATTACAAAAGATTCTGGGGGAGGGGGAAGACAGGCGCAGTTTTGCATTTTCATGAAGTATCTTTTTCAATATTAGCTTTACAACTTTTTAAAAAAATCCAGTGCAGAAATACTATGAAAGATTCATCCATTTTCAAAAGTATTACACTCATAAACATGAGAACGATGCGAAAATAAGTAAATTCAGTAAGTTTCATACACATTCAACGAATTTTACATGTGAGACTTCTGCGTTATAGGGTATATAGTATGATTGAACTTGACCGACTAAAGCCAACAAAGTGACAGCAATATGAAATCATGTTCGCAACAGGGCGTAGTTCCTTTCCAACTTTCTTCACGTCGTATCACTTGACCACTATAGACAAGGGAAGAGGTAGAGTAGTTGGGAAGTCTTATTATGCTACTATTTTTAAATGACACTTGGCCCCTTTCATCTAAAAACATTATTGGATCTAAAAGCTACCTGGTAAAAGAGTTTTTGCAAACAGCCTCCCTAAAACGAAGATCATATTATTCATGTTGAAAGTTTATTTCTGAAAAGCTACTCTGCAGCGATTTTAATGGTCACCTTATAATTTTACTAGAGATTTATTGACACTGTTAGAGACTGTTTCATCTTATATTGAAAATATATAGATAAAAAATGTCTAAGTTAATTTTTTTGCAGCAGTTTCCCAGACATTTTGCACATGGGTATGGACTTCGCCTAGAATTTTTCTCGATCAAATTTACGAAATGTTTTTAATATTATTCTTTA
This sequence comes from Argiope argentata, assembly GCA_026289955.1. Classification (NCBI taxonomy): domain Eukaryota; kingdom Metazoa; phylum Arthropoda; class Arachnida; order Araneae; family Araneidae; genus Argiope; species Argiope argentata. The sequence continues at coordinate 1,264,333 of JAOUZG010036138.1, forward strand.
TGAACCGGAACATGGTATCCGGTCACCATATATATATTTTTTTGAGTGTGTTATCGTTTTTTGTTTTACTTGAAGCTCTTTATGTATCTAAAATGTGTTCTTAGATCCAGTACAGTGCCTCCCCCCTCTACTTTGCAACCCCCTATATCTTTCTGTTATTGTCTTCAGAGGTTGATCTAATATTTTTTTACTTTATCAAGACAGAACACTTATAGATCTCTCATCTGATACTTTATCAAAAAATTTTCAAAAAGATACTATTCACTCTTTCCCCCCACGTTTGCCCATCCGCGCTGGTTTAGAACCTTCACTACTCTAGGAACAAGAACAAGCAGTGATGTTACAGTTTAACGCCAGCGGATCATGTCCATCGACTAAAAATTTGCTTCAAAATGCAGAATGAATTGGTGGTTGATAATTTTGCTGTCAAGGTAAAATTCAGCAATGAAGTCAAATTCCATTTAAACGAGAAAGTGAAGTGTCATGTGCGATTCTAGGGCACTGAAATTCAACATTAAATAGTGACAACTGAAAGAGTTTCACCAAAGGTGTGTGTGTGTGTGTGTGTGTGTGTGTGTGTGTGTGTGTGTGTGTG
>JAOUZG010036138.1:1268727-1309278 GCA_026289955.1 Argiope argentata
TATATATATATATTCAGGGAGAGTGTGAGCTAATAGTAGGAATTTAAAAAAAACCTGTGGAACTGGTGTAAGGGAATTTTCAACATTTGAATAAGGTAGATTTCTTATCGAATACATAAACAAAGAGCATGTAAAAGTTATTTCCTAAAAAAGTATGCTTTATAAGATAATTATATATATGTATTCGCTTACCGCGGCATCCTCAAGTGATACAGCAAAGCTTAATACAAAGGTATGAAGAGCGACTAAACAAATAGTAAATTTAAATTATCTTTAAATTATAATGTAACTCTGGATCAAGTCATGATGGAAATCCAGGTATTATGCTCGGCGATCTCCATGCAAAATTAGCCCTTTCTAAAGTGTAAAACTGAATTAACTGAATCTATATTTTAATTTAAAACTAATAACTTGCTAAAGATACATCTGGAAAGAATATGACTCGAAATAAGAATCAAGGCTTACGTGGCTTGAAAAGACATTTTTATTCATAGTAAAATTTTAATATTATTCCAAATAGATTATGGGCCGTTCCTCTGTTATATTTCCGTGTATAAGCGAAGAGTTTTTGAATTTTTATTCGAGTTCGGAATTGAGAAGTTTTGAATGAAATGTGATGTTGGCGGAATTTATTCTCGGCTAACTAGAAAGAACTAAAACATACACAAAAATAATAGAGCACCTTAAATAATTAGCACATAAAAACAACAATTGAAAAGTGAAAAATATCTTAATCGTTTAACTTACTTTGCGGGTGTTTTGAATGTAACTTTTAAGAAAAAGAAAAGAAAAAAAAAGTTATAGAAATCCGTGCCCGAGTCCTAGTTTCCGAATAATTCGTAACTTTCCCTCATTGGGATGCCTGGAAGCATAATTTTATTAAATCCTGATCAAATTTAGCTCTCCAGGCTCGAATTTATACTTTCTTCTAGCAGAGACTGTGAGAGACTTATGTCTCCTTCTCACATGAACTAGAATATCTAAAAATAATTTTTAATTTCTTAAAATTTTCCAGTATTTTGTAATCTGCAGTGAAAGAAGATGATTAGCCGAGTCGCAAATTGCTTTTTGTTTCGACAGAATGCTATTAATTTCAATCCTCAATTTTTATCATTTTTTTTCAAATGAATTTTCTATATATTGTCATACTAGCATTTTAAAATGAAAGCATGTATACTGGCGAACACATATTTTAGAGTATAGTTAAGTATTTCAGAAAAAAAAAATTTCAAAAATGCACACGTATTTGAAGAAAAGTAACCTTTAAATTTATGTTACGGAATTGCTAAAATAAATATATAACTTTCTCTCTTAATAGCTTCAAAGCTTATGAGAAACCCGGTTAGTTTTTCATTCCTTTCTTTTAAAACAAAATGCACTATTTTTTCTCGGAAAATCAGTTTCACCTTCGAAAACTCATCCGGTATTTCACAAAGCATACTCTTTCGTGTATAGCATTTGTGAAATGATAAATACATTCAAGATAGTCCATTTTACTTTCCTTGTGGGATAATTTATAATAAGGCAAGGAAGACTTTTATCAATAATATTTTCTGCTGGATTTAGTGGCCACAAATGGCTTTTGTATTTGGTTTCTATGTAGAAACTGAATAATTACAAACGCATGTGCTAATAACGACTGTCTGTTTCTTAACATCAAAGAAACACTGGAGGATGGTACGATTTTACTAATAAAATGAAGAAGACCAGTTTTGTACTGGAACTTTAAATAAGGATGACTTAAATCAAAATACTATAATAGAATATCAGATTTAAGGATTGATTGAGGGATTTTTCCCACCTTTTACTGGAATGCACAGGGGGAAAAAAAGACTGATTCCTATTTTGTTTCCAAAGTAAGCGATAAATAACAAACACTAATGAGAGTTACAGAAGGGTTTTGGGCAATATTCAAGTCCTTTGAGCGGCGGCAGAACGTACAGTGAAAGCTTAGTTACACCCACCCCAGCTGGTTACCAAATCCGTTCAATATATTATCTGAATGCCGCAACAGCAATGAAATGATATGAGTTTTATTTAACATTAATAGCAACATTTTAATTTCTCTCTTGGGAGGAATATCGTGTCATAGGCGAAGAAAACTCAGCTACATTCCGTTGCCAAGCTCATTAGAATGGCGAGAACCAACCATCGTACCAGAAGCTTCTCGAACATGATTTTTTTTTAACATTTTTATTTCGGTTTAATAACGAAAAAAATTTCTCGGCTTTTACGTGGATTGCCTTAAAAGGTAGGATTTGCTTTTTTGTTTATGCCATTGATTCAGTGGTTTTATTCTTTACACGTTTAACTATCTACTAGGCTTCATACAGAAGAAAACATTAAAAATTTACAGAAAGGCATGAAGTGCCTCAAAGGTCCATAGAGCAACAATAAATTCTACGTAACCAACTGAACCAGATCTGAAGAACTTTTTACTCAAACTTTCACTGACTGTGATGGTGTGATTTTAAATCTTTTTGGCTAATTTTACAGTTTTAGAATTTGGCAATGGTTATCTTGAGCCATTTGATTATATTGTAAACAGTTCAGAGGTCATTTTATAATTTTATACTTTATATTTTACTATAAAAAAATATATATCCATTAAAGCAAGTTTTTTTTGCCAAAAATTCTTGTATATTATAGAAGCTGAAATTTTCAAAATCTTCTTGGGTTCTGTCAACTGATGATAGCTGGATCTTTGGAATGTTGTGATCAAGAGTGCTTGAAAGGTCCAATAACAGTTAGCCTTTAATGTTTTAAAAAGGATTATATAATTTTAGACAGCAATAAAATACGAAAAATTATTTAAGTTTAGTTCCATGAACATTTAGGTTTATGTTAAAAACTGTCTTCAAAGCAATTTAAATTCAACATTTGTAAGGGTAAAATTATGTATAATCAATTATCTATCTTCTTTTTTTCTGAAATTATTTCTTAGCTCTTCGATTTAAATTAAGTATTGGTCTATTTATGAATTAAAATATTTGATTTTGAATGTTCAAAAGATTAATGGTATTCTTCAATCAAAGAGTTTCTTAAGTGAATAACTAGTAATTTCTACTATTTTGTCCAATTATTCATAACCCAATTTTAGACAATGCATGTATACAATCAGACTTTGTATTTGCTTATCCCACTGGCCCGCATCCAGGCTTACACCAAATGGTGTAGGCTGGTGTGGGCCAGTGAGAAAATTGGGTGTTAAAATAAATAAAAATGGGTGGGTGTTAAAATAAATAAAAATTGCAACTTACATACAACAGTTTGAATACCATTCAGATAATTCTGGTTATTTATATTGACATGTTATAACATAGCATTAATTAATTACTTTAAGCTGCATATGATATTCACCATATAATTTTAAAAGCTAAAAAAACATAGTATTGGTATATAGTATTGCTGGTTGTACCTAAACAATAAGCAATTATAGCAAAAACAAGCATTTATTTTAGAAACACTCTTATTATATTTCTAAACAAAATGAACTTAATGCTCCAAACTTAGCTCTGAATTTTAATTCCTATGATTCTTTGAATTTAGAAGAATTTATAACAAGAATGAAACTATTAGCACAACTCATTTTCCATTTTCCTGAATCATGTCACTAAATTTCTATTCAGTGAAAAAAAGGAAAGGTATAAGCATTTGATAGTATAGAAGTCCTGAATTGTCTCCAATCGTAAGAACACTTTAAAATAATTCCCTGAATAACATTGTTAGAAAAATATCGATCCAGAGTGTTTATTCTTAAAGCAGAAACATTTTACTTTAAACCTCCCATGTCTTTTGTTTTATTTTGTATAGGTACAAAAAGTCTGCAAAGGTATAACAAGTAGTACTAGTTTTTCAGTGAATCCATAAACATCGTTTGTTATTATTTCTTTCAGAGTGAACTATTTAAACAAAATATATCAATAAAAGTTGCTATATCTTGGTATCAGTCCTGATTACTAAGCAGCTTGGCGCCATTAGAAGAATTAAAAGCATGGCACTGATCTTGTTTCAGTCTTTTGTCAAGAATGAATTTGGAAAAATGACATCCAACCCATCAATTATAAGTTCTGAAAAATCTTGATAAGTCGGCTTGCAACCTTTCATACTATAGCAATAACTACTAATAACCTGTCTGGTCATTTTGCCACCAGTGTTTGTTTGAGGAGTTATTATTAATAAGTATCATCCTTTTCAGCTTTATTAGATAATCATAAAGTTCTTTGAGAAACTCATGCATATTGACAGTAAACCTGCTAAAACCCACTAAGTGGACTTACAGAAATAAGGACATCTGTTTTGCAGAAATGCAAATTCACAATGAGAGTTTTGAACTAGGTGCCTTTTACTTGAGTGATGATAGTATATGCACAATTAAATATGATGAGAGTCACCAAATAGTAACAAGCAAAATGAACATTGCATTGACACATATACTTACAATTATATATTTTGATTAAACAAAATATGTAATTGTAAGGTGAACAATTGTATGAATACACTTTAGCATTTATGAAGGGCGATAAAAAATTGTAATTAAATTTTAATACAGTCTAATAGTGAAAAAGTAACAGCAAAATGTTTCTCATATGTTTATCTATGCATACACGAAGTTTCAGGTTTCTATGTAGATAAATTTGCAGATATTAAAAAAACCAAATTCATTGATTTAGACCACTTGACCAACAATTCAAAAGGATGACTGAATAAGCCTTTCATTATAAATTTCAGGAATAACAAATATTGCAACAGGTTAATAGGAGGGTGGAATAAAATAAAGAATTCATTCTTTTTAATTTTTTTTAAATGGTTATATAATACATTTATTGAATTGTTTACAAAACCAGTTCAATGTGCATCTCTGAAGCATTTATACAGAGTTGCTTCCTTTTCACAATATTTACATTTACATGAAACTATGTTATAATTACATACAGTTAAATCAAGAGCATTTCAAAAGATTTTTCATTACTAAGTAATTTATAAGGAAAACTTAATATCGCACACATAACTACAAGAAAAGTATTTTAATCATTTATTGATTTATGATGATTTTATGATTATTTCTCTGAGATATGTTAAATGCTCAATTTCTTATTTACTATTTTCTTTATAAAGTTGTTACTGAACAATAACCTTCAGAACAATATCCTTTGATAAACAGAAAAATAATTATATATAACAATTTTCATATGTTACATCAATTTGCATAGCTAAAATTAATGTTTCCATCTATATTTAAAAATACCATCTAAAATGTCGAAAACGGAAGCGGGAGAATGAGTGTTCAGAAATGAAAGTAAGAAAAACTTTTACATCATGGGGAGAGGGACATAAAAAAGGTAATTTTTAAAAAAGTTTTTATAATCAGCTTCCACAGAAACAAATCATATTCAAATGTTTATCGACCTTATTTAATGAAGCTTCGTAATCAAAAGCATGTGTGTATGTAAAATATATAAAGAAATAAATGCTGGTTCATTTTTCTTAGGACACCAACATACCCACTACATGATCAAGAAAATCATACACTTTTGCATTTGTGTATTTTCATGAATTTCTTCAGAAAGACTGGATAAACTGTTTTTGAAATTTTGACCATGAAAAAAAGTTTCAAACCATGCTTTACATTGAAGATTCGATTATGATAATACTTAATCTTCAAAAATAATTGAATTTTTAAGAGCAATAATTTGCATATATTTTCATAAAAATAGTGTGCATTTTCAGGAAAATATAAAGGTAAATTTTTAAAACAACTATATTTTTTTTAGAAGTCTTTTGCTTATAAAGAGCAGAATTTAAATAAAATTATAGAAAATTCAGAGAATATGTAACAAACTATCATTAGAATTTAATATTAAAATGTAATGAGAATTCTATAATTATCCAAAGGAATACCAGCATTTTTAGTTTTAAAATAACTTTAATCATGCATATATAAAATACAGGTAATTTTTTTCTTTATTAATTTCAAAGCACGATTATAAAACAGCTTATTTGTATTCCATTAAGACTGAATTCCAGTTTATTATCAAGATTCAAAAAGATAATGGCATGGCGTTCGTAGTGTACTGAATTTCAGTAGCTCTGCAAGTTAAGCTAAAAAATTAGGGGATTTCCACAACTTGGGACTTCCACAACTTTTTTTAACTTGAATATTTGAGTAGATATACTAAATTCCATAAAAAGGTCAGAAATATACTAAATATCCTTTTCCTCATATAAGTTTAATATAAGTTACAATATATTTATCGTAAATAATAAAAACATTGTGTTAATCATTATTAATTGAATAAATAGATTTCTAATATTATGTAAAATATTATAAAAATTAAAATCTTCTGGACATCTTTACACTTTCCTCATCCTGCAGGTATTCATGTAGTTGTCTTTGTAAAATTTTATATATTAAGGATGGTGTTTTTGCAGCAACTGATAACCATTGTAAAAATAATTTGGTCATTATCAAAAAATCAGATTTGCACAGTCAGTAGTTTGTTAGGAGAAATAGGTTTGCTGATATGGATACTAACAAACTGGACTAGACTGCTTACAATCAGGATTTATGAGTAAGAAAAGGTATTTAGTATATTTCTAGTCTTTTATAAAATTCAAATGATTGGAGTATCTAAGTTTTAAGTTTAAAAATAAGCTTTTGTAGAAAACCTCGTTATTTGGCTTCTCTTCTTGGAGAGCAACAAAAATTGAATTCACTGTAATGTCGATATTTTCTAAATGTTAAATGGTATTCAAATGAAAAATTTATAAAAGTTACTGTATATATCTAGCTTTGAAAATGCGAAAGGAAATATAGGCTATATTCTGCCTATTTAAAATTTCTTAAACATGCTCATTGTTCTTTGAATACATTTAGAATTAACCTTAAATTTTTAATACACATTTTCGGCAACATTTTGTCATACACTCTATATATTTAGTGTAATTTGATTAAAATGTCCTAATAGTATCAGCAAAGAGCTAGCAGAAAGTTTTGAAGGTTTTAAAATTATGAGTTTATTTACACCGTCCTGAATATACATGCTATTTTTACGAAAATGAACTTAAATATCTTTAGAAGACAAGAATTTAAGAATATTTTTTTAAATGGTCATATTTCAAAGATAATTCATTCAGCATTTCCGGAAAAATTTGGAAAAATGAATAAATCTGAAAGTGTTTGGATTGCTGTGCTCACACAGTGTGCATTATTATATTATTATATATATATATAAAATTAAAGGAGAGCAGGCGTGAAGTTCTTTAAAGAGCATATTTTATTCTCTTCACTATTATAAAAAAGTTCCCTTTTAAAAGTAAGTTTAAAAGCGTTTTGTTAGATGTATGGTGAACTAGAGAGGCATTACGAATAAGAGAACAGGAAAAAGATTGTATGAAAGCATTTTGAACCATTATAGTTTCAGAAGAGAATTTAGTTTTCGAATAATTTAGCATTTTAGATTTGGTATAAATAGATAACTAAAAACCACACAAACACACATTAAGAAAATTTCAGAATTATCCTCGTCAATTGCAATATCCGATTTTTTCCCCAAAAAAATTTTTTAAAAACAAAATTAAGACTTATTTTAAATGAAGCTTGCGAAACACTTTTGAGAAAAGAAATGAAGTCACATGTACCCTGAATTTAACGTATGAATCCGGCCAACTAATGAATTTATCTATATGAATAAGAAATTTCAGCACAAAATCTTTAAGAAACCTTCCACTAACACTTTCTAAGAAAGAACAACCAATTCCCAAGTTTTTGTGTTTTTATTTTTAACTAGCATATATCGACCCTCGAGACTGGTCCGGATATTTATTTAAATATTTATAAAATTAAAATTTATTTATATATTTATTTAAATATTATATAATATTTAAGAGAGTTAGCTATAATTCAGAAGCACAAACAAAGTGTTTTCTTTTTAAATTAAATTCTCAATTCAACTGAAATTAAATAAAAAAATCCATTCTAATGATATACTTATAAAAAGGGATATGAATACGGCAAACTAAATTTATCCCCGTTTCTTGGAGCGATTTTTTTTTCAGCATATTTGCGGACACGACGTCTAAAAATTTCTATTCTCTTCCAGAAAATGTGGGAGCCTTCTGAAAGTGTATGTTCCTGTTACACTCCCATCTTTACTAATGGGTCCAGAGCAAGTAACTATGTCGGTGTAGTGTCGTCCTTGTAGAAGAAGCATTCAACTATAAACTGAATGCTTTGTGCTCGGTTTTGACAGGCTGAATTGGTCGCTATTTTGGCTGCTGTTGAGAAAATATTCAATCTCTCTGGGCAAAAATTCTGCATCTATGCACATAGTAAGAGTTCTCACGAAGCCCTCTGCCACATTCGGAATGGAACACACCCCTTAACTTTAAGAATTTTGTCCCACTTGCAGATTTTACGATCTAGGGAACTCGAGAAATTTTATTTCGTTCGCTCCCTAGTCACATTGATATTTACGGCACTGAATTAGCAGATATTGCCACAAAGACAGTCGCCGTTTCTTTACAACGGTCAATTCCTTACTCTGACGCAAAAAAAAAAAAAAAAAAAAAAAAAAAAAAAACACCTTGGTAAATTTGCCCACAGATTATGACAAGAATCTTGAGATTTGCAGGTCTCTAACAAACTACGGTTTATTCACCCTTCTACCGTTTTGTGGCCTACTCTTAAGCAGCGACAGCCTGATGTTAAAATAACTCGATTATGAGTCGGTCACACCCGTTTTCCCAACAAACACCTTCTGTTTGGTGAAGGGTGTCCTAAATGTACAACGTGCCCGGATGAATTTACAGTCATTCATATATTATCAGAATCACTGTTTTTAATTACCTCCGAATATGTTTTTAATACATTGCCGAGTATTGGTGATTTAGTGGGGGGAAATCCCCACCGAAACATTTTTGAATTTCTTAAAAATATAGAATTTTATCTTATTTATATATAAAGGTTTTCATTTTTAACCGTGTTTAGTACAATGAAATTTACGTATTTTATAATTTGCGTCTTATCAGCCTACCAATATTATGGTAGGATTAATCGCTCCAACCATAAAATTGACTCAGAATGGCCAAATCAGGATCCTGTGCCGAAAAAAAATAATCTCAAACTAACTAACCGAAAGTGTATAAAACTCTTGCTGTGGCGACAACAGTTATTTACTATTGTGCTTTCATTGCGTAGGTGTAAACATTATCATCGGTGTTTCGATCGAAACCAAACTGTTGAAATTGCAGGAGAATCTAAATCGATTTGCGACGTAACATTTTCAATTTTTCCAATGCTCATTGAGTGAGTAAATTGATAAAGACTTCACTATCTTGTCTAACTATAAGTATTTGCAAACAAATAAATTTTTGCCCGTGCCATCTTATTTGAAATCCATTCAATTCGCGAACTCGCCCGAATTTAAACAATAGTTTCAAAAATAAACGAATCAAATATTATAAATAGAATTTTTGTAATACTTGTAAATGTCATGTTAAAATCAGAAAATTATTACTTTTCAAAAGATTGATGAATTATTAATAAATCTAAAACGTGAAAACTCATTAAAAATAACATATGCATAAGTTCACGTTTAAAAAATATTTGATCATTAGCCATTCTATAAAAATTGAAACTACAAGCATAAGTCTGAAACTTATTTTACATACTGTGAGCAATATAATGCTAGGTGGTTTCATTGGATAATCATGAGGTAATGTTATTCGTCCATGATAAATACCACCCTCAAATTCTGTGTTTGGTGGGCCTCTTAAAGTAAAATGCCATTCAAAAAGATTGTCCTAGAAAAAAAAGAGTTAACATTAATACACCAGCAAGATTACACCAAAATGTAAAAGAAGCATGAACCATTATTGTAAATTATCAGCGACAATTTTTTTATGGGAATATATGCCAAAAGATTATATTTTATTCACTGCAAGAAATCCAAAAGATTGATATTTGATTAAAAGATAATTATAACTGCTTTCTTCATAAGTCAACCAAGCAACAGAAAGCACAACAGTTATTCATTGCACTAAATAAGACTAAAATATAACCAAAAGCGATTTGACTTAGCTTTAAAAACGACTCGTTTCTTTCAAAATAATTATTTTGCAATTTTAATATGACTTCAAAGAAATATACTAAACCAAAGTAAAAATCGCGAGAAGAAAAGTTAATACTAATAAATTTTAAAAGGAAAAAAGATGTTTATATAATGGCATGTAATAACAAGCTCAAGTAATAAATTATCTAGGACAAAATTTCAAGACTTTAGAATTAAGTGCTTAAAAAATATTTCCATTGTTCTAATAAATCGCATTTATGTTTTTACATTCATTGAGATATTATTTAATGGTTGTCACTGACTATTCAGATAATTATATCAAATAATCCAATCGCAGATTTACTATAAGGCAGTTGCTAAGGATTGAAGTGTTGAGAATGGTCACTGGCATATAAATTTTTAAAAATGATACTCGCCAAATGGTCAAATAAATTCATTAAAAAAACGGAAATTAGAGGAATTACAAAGTACTACTATAATATTAACACCCAATCAAGAATATCTGGTTATATTCCTGCTTGCTTCATAACGACCTAGTCACTACAGTATTTATAAATGCCAATTTTCTACTTAGATGCAATTTTGTACTAGAATGGATCCGCGCAATTCAGCAATAAATAAAAATATTTTCAAAAAAATTTACTAAGATAAAAAAAAATTAAATAAATCATTAATAAGTCTAAATTTAAAATGTTTTGAAATGAGTAATAAAGTGATCAGTTTATTTAAAGAGGAATCTGATATGAGCAAAGCCTAAGTCCGCAAATACCTAAATCAGCAAGTTACTAATCAGAAATAGTTACACTGAGCATTTTAAAAATAAAAAATAAAGATTACAATGAAATCTCATATGCATATATCAATGTATCATGTCAGAACAGAATTTTTCAAACGGCCAAGTCCGACGTACTCGTGCAAATTAAATTATATTTTTATTCATTTTGTTTCATTGAATTAGTAACTTTAGTATTGCAAAAGATAAAAAAAACCTTTGTCTTGCATTTAATGTTTAAAAAAATATCACATTTCCTATTTATTTCATTTCATATAATCACGAGCTCAAATTTATATTTTTCTAAGTTTTATTTGCTGTAGTAATTAACTTTTTTTTTTACATCAGAGCTTTTGTACATGCAATGGCAACGCGTTATTAAAAGCTGCCTTTTTTTAGATGCTCGTGCAGATTATAATTTTTTTCTTTTTCGCCTACGGATTTTTTGTTGACACTACAAACCCAATTCCCAAAACATCATGTTCTGACATGATAAAAATAAAGAAATTTTTCTTAGGTAATTATAACATGTAATTTAATAATCTTATTAAAAAATCTTTCCTTCATCTGGTCCTCGTTTTCTCCCAGCTATAACAAATCCCAAATGTTTGCTGTAAAAGTACACTTGTAAAGCTTTCAAGAAAATCCTATGTTTAATTCTGTCAAAATTAACCTTAAGTAAGTCAAATGATCTTCAAAGATTTTAGAAAAAATTACCATGTCATCCATGTAGACGGGTGTATTCAGAATGGAATTTAAGTACACTGTTCATTTCGCAATGAAAAATACCGGACGTTTATACAAGAACAAAAATCATAGTTTTCCCATTAATGCACTGAATTATGCGTGGCAAACTCGGTTAAAGACTTGATTTCTTCATTCATTTTAATCTGTCGATAATCTTTTGTAACCACTAAAACACTGAGGATTACAGAAGGCAAGAAAGTGCAGACAACTTTTCATCCGATGTGACTTTCAATGCAAAAAACAGATCGCCCTCCCCCTGCTTTTCATTTTTGTTAGTTTTTATTTTCATTTGCGGTTTCGATTAGCATTTCTTGCAATTGCATTTTAAATCAGATTATCTACTCAGTCAGTAAATGTTAGAAAGACACCGTATACCCGATTCAATACTATTGGCGACATTCCATGGTACAAAGATAAATATCTACATCACAAAATATGATCATGCATGTTAGATTTTAGAATCAATACTTATTTTGGTTGAGAATAAACTAATTCTTTGTGGTTTTTAGAATTTTGTAGCAAAGTGAATTATAGGTGTCTGTTACAATAAACAATACATCTCATTCATTTATATCTTATATTATTTTCTCTTTGTTTTATGCCTTATTAATGTGTTTTAAATTATGTCAACATTTTTCTTTACATATCTATGACTTAATTTAGAATAAATTGATTTTCATCTTCAGCATTTTAATTTAATATACACCTTTGTAGTTTTAGAAAATATATAAAGTTTTTGGAATATTTTTTGTGTGTAGTAATATGTTTTTTCTTGTAGGTTGAATAACCTATATTTTTTAGAGTTAAAATTGTTTTTTAATTTGTATTTGAAGTTACTATTTAAGAATTTAACTAGTAACTTCAAGAGAGAAGTGTCTGAGTGAAAATACAGTTAAAACTTTTATTCAAACATTTATATCTTTGTAAACTTTTTGAGATCAAAAAGTTTAAGCTGAAATAATTACCTTGTTGCACACAAAGATTCGTTGTATTCAATTAAAAAATTTTTACTCTCAAAAGCAATTTTAAATATAACATTTAAAATTTGGACTTTTTTTTGTTATTTTTTTAAAGGGTGGTACACATTTAGCACTACACAGATTTTTAGTTTTCTAACACATAATATAATTTGTATTTAATCATACCAAATTAATTAGAGTTCCACCATTTTATATCAAATTTTAAACTTTTTAATAAAATCTAACAATTAGGATTAAAATAAATAACATAAAACATTTTTAAAAAGTTTAGAATGATTTGTAACAATAATTTTAACTTTTTTTACAAAAAATTAAGGTTTATTTTTTAAATGTATCAAAACATTGTTCTCAATTACTCTTTAGCATGAAATATTTTAAATTTGTGTGCATGTATGTATCTGAGTTCTAAAATGCAGAAAATATTAAGCAAATTAAAGAGCTGCACTCAATATGTTGTGGATATTTTTTTTTCTATGCTACAATTAGCACATCACCTAATGGCTTAAGTGTTGAAGAATAAAATAATTATTCTTTTAGTAGATATTTGAAGTATGCTTTAGTAATGTATTTCATAAAATAAAATGATTTGATTTTAAAAAGATTTGATAAAAATAACCATCCTTCCTTAAATGACTCCTAAAAACAAAACAATGGAATTAATATTTAGATGTAAAAGATTCAGGAAATAAACCACCAGGCTTGAAAGAGTCAAATGGGTTCTTTTAAATCTCAACTAAAAAATATGTAGAAAGATTTTACATATTTTATAAAAAGGCTTCAACATATTAAAAATTTACATTAAATCTAGCAAGTTCATAACTGTTAATAACTAACACAAATGAACAAGCTAAAAAATAAGTATTATGTTTCAAATAAAATTTAAATAGTTTTCATTAAATTCAATTAAAATTTAGGAATATTTTATTCTTTCTTGGAAGACTATGTATAGTATATGGCATCCATTTTAGATTTGAATTCAAAAGGAGAAGGATGCAAGATGTTCCCTGCTAGTGATGATGTCAATTCAATCAATAATGATTAGTTAATTTTTGACCAAATTGATGCCATCGTTGGCAGGGGAAATTAGAATATCACATTACTTTTGATTCCAGATTTAAAAATGGATGTTAAATGTTTTGTATGACATTTGAAGAATGAGTCAAATGTTATACAAATATTATCACATTAAATGGAAATTTAAAATTCAGCCACTTTCATTCAGCATTTATTAGTATTAATTTTTAACCAAATAAATTTCAGCTTACCTTTTCTTTTTTACATATTTTTAGTCTGAGATATAAAAGAATCCATTTATGTCTTTCAAGCATAGTTCATTTCTTAAATCTCTTTTAGCCAAATATTTATTGCATGGTATTTTTGTTTTTAAACCAGTTAATGAAAAAAGGATATTTTCAAAGAACAAATATTCAATCTGTGAATCACATAAAAATATTTCGTATACTTCCAATAGTTACTATAGAAATCATTTCTAACACATCAATCAAAGATCCATAAAAAGAACATGTGTTAATTGCAACACGCACAAACAAAAAATTCAAAACACATTAAGGAGATCCATAGAATTTACCTAGTATCTTTATACTTAGCACAAAAAGCTAAAAATTTTGTATTAAAAAGTAATTGACAATAATATTTTGATACAATTGAAAAATAATGCTCAATTTAAATTTTTTTAATTATCTATTGTTATAACTCCTTATTCTAATTATTTTCTGTTAACAAGTTCAAAAAATTTGATATTCAATAGTGAAACTTTGATAAATTTGATATAATTAAAGGTATTTTATATCATGCATCAGAAAAAATTGTGTTATATATACCACATCTTGAAAAATATAACAAAAAAAGTTACCTAAATTTTAAATGTAATGTT
Source organism: Argiope argentata (assembly GCA_026289955.1). NCBI lineage: Eukaryota > Metazoa > Arthropoda > Arachnida > Araneae > Araneidae > Argiope > Argiope argentata. The sequence goes on from JAOUZG010036138.1 coordinate 1,283,194, forward strand.
AAAGATTACTTTTGAGTTTAAAATGAAAGTTTTCATCAAATATAATAAATCTTTTTTGTACACAATTAAATTACATAAATTCTTAAATCTACAAGAGTTTAAGAGATAAGTATTTGAGCAAAAATTATAGCTGCATTAATTCTTTTTTTAAAAAAATCACATTTAAATGAAAAACAAGTTTAACAATGAAAAACATAGGTTATTCAACAAGCAGAAGTATATTAATATACATAAATAGTCTTCAAATTGTTTAATATTATATATATTCAAATTACAAAAGTAAATATTAAACAAAAAATGCTAAAGATAAAAATCAGTTTATTCCAAAATAAAACCATAGCTGTGTGAAGAAAGAAACCTAACATAATATGAAATACATTAAGATATAAGATACGAAAAATGTAAAAGATATGTGAAGGAGATATATTGCTTATTACAACAGTCAGCAAATAATTAACTTCATTACAGAAACTAATAAACACACACAAAAAAAAGCCATCCAAGACAAGTACAGATTATAAATTCTAATATCTATTATATTTAGAAATATAGGAAAAAAATTTGTCGCGGAAAAACCCTAATATTATTGACACAGGTGCAGAACACCTTTTGCTCAAACTGCACACGTAATTTGATTGAAATTTGTAGCAAGAATTACACACCAAAATCCAAAATGATAGATTCACAAAAAACACGATCATCAGTATGTTATCTGCATCATCACCCAAAAAGTTGCCGAACAATCTTCCTCTTCATATTTTCCTAGTATGCTAGTCACTTGAAAGACCCACACAGATTTAACAGAGCAGACATTATAATTAAAATAAATTCAACAACTATTTACATTAAGTACCTAAAAGGTTCTTAATTTTTAAAACAGTTTCTTACTATGCACTCTAATGCATTATTGTTTCAATTAAACTTTAGTTCAGAAACAAAATATACAGAAGGCTTGCAACTGAAGAAGCTCCTGATTTATGCTTAAACAGCTAATTGTTAAATAGACATTAAGAATGACTTCCTAAAAATATGAAATTGTATTAAGATTATTTTTTGTTTTGATGCCTGAACTTAAATAGTAATAAATCACATTAATTTGCTAATTATGAAGCAGATATTAAACAAAGTATAATTAACAACTGAATAGTAAATTCATTCTGAAGGTGTTTTTATTCCTAAATCCCCAGTCTATAACTGGATTATATTATATATCACAGAAATAAAAATTTAATCTAAAGCAATTATTGAAAACATTTCCCTACATAAAAATGAAATCAAATGAATGAATGAAAATATAATGAAAGTAGATTTTTAAAAAATGAAAACATCAAATATAGTTCTGAAATTTAAATCATACATCTAATAATTTATAATTTTTAAAAATTTAGCAACAAGGGCAAAAATAATAGAACATAAGCTAAAAATACATAAAAAGATTAAATTCTTCAGTAAAAAATGTATATATATAAAGTATTTTAGCCATTAGAATTGCCCATAGATTAAAAAGTGATTAAAATCATTGTATTTATTCAGTGATATGAAGTAACATACTAATCTAGTTTGTATCACATCACTAACATACACCACATGCTTTGTACATGCATACATATATATTTTTTACAAAAAGTATGTTTTTCATTTAATAAAACTCTCTCTGTAAGTAGGTGATGATCTCTTAATGTAATTTAAATATTAATTTCCTAATTATCTTAATTTAACTCACAATAACTTCATTCTAAAATGGTCTCTTATTTACTAATCCAATTCCCACTTTTTAAAAAAAATTAATAAATCTTACAAGTTGCCCAGCAAAACTGCTGAAATCAGCAGGTCCTCATGCTCCAAGTGAAGAGAAAAATCCTTAATGCTGACCTTTGTTAAACATTACTGATACCTTAATAAATTTTAAAGATACCTTAATTCCTTGTCAGTAAAACTGCATGTGTCAAAGAAATTCTTATAAAATCTCATTAAAAAAATAACCTAAAGTAAAATTTCTGGTTTTTCTGCTCTTGTATCATGATATAGACTGACATCTCCTATGATTTTTTCTTTTACAAATTATGACTCTAAGGATGGAATAAAGCAAAGATGGCCATGTTTCTGCTAAAATATGTTTACATATATATATGTATTTAATTTTAATATTTCTGTATTAGCACACTTTCAATTTTAAAATCATGGATATTATTAAGATGAGAAAAAATATAAATTGCAATTTCTAAAAAAATTTAGCAGCCATTTTAAAGGTTAGCAATAAAAATAGATGTCCTTCTCAACATTTCTTAAAACTAATAAATATCATTTAATTTAGATGGATACATTATTTCTGAAAACTGATGTAGAATAATATTATCAAAATATTTTTAGAAAAGGACAGTAAAAGATTTTATCATGATTATACCAAAACTAAGTTAAAAATTAAAGAATATAATATTAAATTAAATTAATATTTTATTCCATTTAAAAAATATTTTGAGAAACTTTTAATATAATTTATGCTGCTCATTTTAATAATATATATATTTTTTAATTTCAAGAAATATGGTATAGAATTAATAACTTAAGATCGACTGATTGTGCATACAGTTCTGAGAAAAAAAAATTGCCCCCCCCCCCAAAAAAAACTTTTTTCAGATTTTAAAAACATTCTAACACAGTATGGCAAATTCTAAATTTGGTGATAATTTTATTTAGAGGTTGAATCGAGCCTTGTCATTTGTTGAGAATACCAATGTTATTTTTGGGTATTGATTAATATAAGAACTGAAAAATTGATTTAAGAGGTATTAACTAGAGTTGATAAATATGTAATAACCATTGGTGATATATATAAGGGTAGATACCAATGGGAACTTGTATCATTTTCTTAAAAAAAAAAACCTTCTATACAAATTATAATAAAAATATTATCAATATAATAATATATTAATTTATCAATACCAAATGATAAATGAATGTTAGCATAATAATTTTAAAATTTGAAATTAGAATTTAAAAAATAAAATATCACATAATTTTTACAATTTAAAAAAATTATAAATAAAAAAAAATTGACTGTCCTCTTCCCCAATTTTTAATTTGAAATTCAAATTTTAACACATCAATTTATTATTTTTTTTCTCTTTCTGGTTAGTGATCAATAATCTGAGTTAACCAACAAACAGAAATTATTCCTTTCAAGGACAAGTAGAAATTTTTTTTTCATACGATATAATTCAAATTCTGTTTGAGATTTTTGTAAACAACTTCCTTAACCATTATCAGGCATTCTAACCACTAGAACAGGAAGTTTTATGGTATTAATGGAATTATCAGTATAAAGACAGTGGCCTTTACATAGGATTAATTAAAAATAAATCCAAGTTGTAATAAAAAATCTATTTTTTTAAATTGGCTCCCTATCTAAAATGACTAATATTTATTTATTCAAATAATTAAGTTTAATTATTCCTATATAAGTTTAGGGTATAGGTTATTATTGCATTTGGGACAACAATCATAGTCAATGCTGGACTATTCAATAAGGGAAATTTTGCTAAGATTTGGCAGACTCTGTCTGACAAGGAGAAGGCACATAGTTGAAATCCGAGTTTATGATGAGATTTAGTACAATGATAGTATAAATTTAGAATATTCATTCGTGATAACATTAAAACGCAATGGCCAGTCAATTTCAAGAAAGTGGTCTTTAAACTTTAGGTTAAAGCTTATATACAGATAACTTCACTTCTGATCCCAATGGTGTGGTTGTCTAGGTAACCATCTTGTATGAAACAATTAAAAATTTGGAAATACTTTTAATTAATATGTTTTTAATTTTTTAATCCAAAAATAAATATTAAATATTGAAATACATTATAGAGTTAAAATTTTAAAAGAAAAAATTATAAATATAGATGAATTTTTTTAAAAAAATAAAAATATTTAAATTTAATTAATGATTTACATAGTTTTAATTAATATGTTACTTATTTTTATGTAAGGATAAATGCTTATTGTTTTAGTATTTAAATTGTAATTTAATATTTTAAATGTAGTAATAAAAATAACAAATGGTGGTAATCATTAATTATAAATACTCACATCGTAAAAAACTGTTTAACATTTCTAAAAAACTATCCTATATAAATTCTTTTTCGAATATACACAAGAGCCAGAATGGTAATAATAACATTGGAAACAAAATATACTTTGATATCTTGCATAACTGATAAATTATTGTCCACAAGAGTAAAGTTTCTTTAAGAAATCTATGGGAACACAAACTTCAATTACATTTTAAAATTTCTCTTGTTCAGCAGAAAAATGGATAGCATACCATGCATACTTTATCTTAATAAAAATGGGTGATCACAATTGATGGTGTACAATTGATTGAATTTTTATACTATCTTTGTGAGAATTTATTTTCTCATCATGTTTGATTAAATAAAAAGAATTTTGTATATGCTTAATACGCTTTGAACCATTTGTCTACACATTCAATAAATTGACATCTGCTTTCTATTATTTCTTTTGATTACTGAAGTTGGGGATATTTGCTTACATGTTTAACAAATATCAGCTGCTCTCTTCAATTTTTGATATAAATACAGCTTCATTGAGTTAGAAATGATAATTTATCTTTATTAAAATCTAGGAATTTAAAAATTAATTGTTTAAAAATAATGCAAGCAAGTTAATATTTTGTAACTATTAATGTTTTTATTATTATTATTTTTCCCCTTAAACATTAAATAATTTAAGTATTAAAAAAAGCCTTTATCATTTCATAAAAATAAGTAGCATATTAATTAAAATTATCAGTAAGTCATCAGTTAAATTTAAATAATTTAATGTTTTTAAATGTATCTGCATTTATAATTTCTTTCTTTTAAAATTTTAATTTCATCATTATGCATTTCAATAATAAATATTTATTTTGGGACAAAAAAATTTAAAACATTGATTAAAAGTAGTGGTAAATTTTGAACTAAATAAAAGTATTGAAAAAGAAAAAAATTCCACCCAGGTTCGAACATACAAGACAATTACCTAGACAACCACACTATTGGGATTATTCAAATTGGAGTCAAGTTATCAGTGTATAAGCTTTACCAAAAGTTTAAGGACCATTTTCTTGAAATTGTCTAGCCATCGTCTTTTAATATTTTCATGAACGAACAGTCTAAATGTATATTATCATTATACAAAATCTCATATTTCACCCCCATGCCCTCACCTTGCAAGCCCAATAACAGCATTGTATCATTTTAGCACTTAGAGAGGACTTTTAGACTTTCACTTTTAAGTAAGAATCCCTCACCCGATACAAAACTGATAAGCAAATTTTTAGCTTGATCACATCACGATCGACAGATTTTGTGATGAATCAGTAAAAGAACCATATTTGACTTCTATACTTGCAGCAATGAAGATTCAACATGGCTGGAATGGAAAGCATATATTTTCATCTGTGTTAAATTACCATAATTAGGTAATCAGAGAATTTTATTTGCAACCTTAAAAAGTTAAAACCTTCTTAATAACCATCATAAGATATGAACAAACTCTAATAAATTTGGCAACAGAATAGAGCCAGTTTCTAACTAGGCAATTAATATTCTATTACATTTTTTTACATTGTAAAATATAAGCATTCAGAAAAAAGTCACCGTTGAAAAAATTGCTTCGTACTTCTGAAAATTATAAACACAAATCTTCTTTCAACATTTAACATTCTCAAAACTTAATAAAAATCTACTTGTCAACCCATGTGCACAAATAACGCTTTTTCTCATGTTTTAGTTTAAAAATTATAGAAAATGTATGATTAAATATTTTATAAAGAAATAAAAATGATTTAACAAATCATGACTTCAATAAATTAGGAAAACAAATTCGCAAAGTTACAAAGTGAACTCTGTAGTTAAATGCAAAATGAAAATAAATGTCAGTTGCCACATTTTTAAAAAGTATTGTTTAAAGGTAGCTATAGGTATTGTATAGCTCCAATAACCAGCAAGATATGTAGTAGATTCCACATTAAACTAAAACTTATAATTTTATAATCATATGGATTTACCATTAATTATTAAACTTGACATATGTCATACAAATATGAATTACCTTTATTTATATATATAAATAAAAACTGAAAAATCGAAATAAAAAATACTCAGTACATGAAATATTACAATCCAAGGTCCTTGCCATTTTGTTTCATTTTATAATATGTTATTCTATTAAAAAAATACTATTTTAACAAATATTTAAAATCATTTTATTGTTAACAATACCCCAAAAAATGAAACCTTTTTGGTATTGTAAAATAAAAAAAATATTTAAAAATTAGAATATTAATCAACAATAAAAAGATACTATAAATGCAATGAATATTCAAAATTTCTGAGCATTTATATCAACAAATAATATTTATATGCTAGGTTTTTAAAAAATTTATGAATATAAAAATTAAGATGCTTGTGTGAGGAAGATAAGAAGTTAACTGTACATTATCTTTGTTAACATTTCTTTTCCACTAAAATAGAATTGCAGATAGCATATATTTTACGTTTCTTTCCCCCCTCCTTTGCACAGAAAATTTATTATACTATATATAGCAGATTAGGTAAGTCTTACCTATACAATTACTTTATCAAAGTTACTAAAAACTAGAGAAAAAAAAGTAACACTTAAAAAAATATTGAAGTAAAAAAATACACACTTCTAATGGCTGTGCATAATATTCTTCAGTTGGATTGCTCAACTCTTCTGCTTCCTTCATCAAACGTTTAACAGCTAAACAGGATAATAAAAATGAGCTAACAAGAAATATATACATATATAAAATATATCTAAAATAATCACTTCTATAAATATAGTACAACGTAGTTTTTAATGATATTATTTATGATAGAAAATATACATAAAAAATTCAAAATAATGAATTTAAATTTGCATATGAGCGATTATACAGATTTAAAATTAATTGAAATGACTCGCATGTTTTTAGAAAATTATATCTACTGAAAGACAGTTTTCACATTAATGAAAAATATATCGTAAAATATCAAAATGTTTCCTAGTACCTGACAAAATAGCAATACGCAAATACAACACATTTCATAAAATAAAGTTTCAAGACCGCATTTAATGAAGTCATTTACTGCAACTACATAAAGAGAATAAACAATCCTGTATTCTTTTCAGATACCTTACATAAAAATTAAAGATCTAATTAAGTATTAAAATAAATTATCTGAATTATTTTATATAAATTTGTATTACAAATCATGATCAATTCACATGATTACTGTCAACAGAAATGCAATGAATTTCAATAATCAACTGCCTTTTCGAATTGAGGTTTGCCAACATATAAATTTGGCATAACCTCTAATAATAATCTATTCTAATAATGAAAAAGGGAGGAAAATCATTAAATGACGAAAAAAATATTTAATAAATGCACATGGAATATTAATTATTATAATGAAACATTTATACAATGTTTACGACTCAGATGGTCTATACAGACAGTCGCTATTTTAGAGACCATAATTTAAGATAATACATATGTGACAGTTATTATTTTCTTTTTATTGATTATTCTCTAAAAAAATGACATTGTTTTGGCGAAAATTTGGTTGACAGTTGTAATCATTTGAACACATAAAAGTTTATTAACAAGATATTTCAAAAAATGCATATTAACTAATGTTACAAAGAAGCAAAGGTGAAGAATAAAAAAAAAAGAAAGAAAAGAAAATACATTACCAGAAAATCTCTTAAGTCTGAAAAAATAAAATGTTATTGTAAATACATATATATAGATTTCTTTTACGAAATAAAACCACTAACGAAATAAAATAAACTGTGCAAACAATGTATGTAAAAGGAGGCGAGAATATAATTTCAGAAGATGTCATAAATATATTAAATTGTCTTTTATTACCTGGATTTCTAAGATTATAGAGAGACATTCTATTACTTGCTAAAATATATCAGGCACTACGGAAATCTACTTGGAATATTCTGAAATTCTAACATAAAAATAAAATCTGAATAAACTTTACAGTTACAGCATATTGAACAAATAAACAGATACATAGGTTTGCATAGATATATAGGCACTTATAGTTGGTTGGAAAGTGACAGCTATGTCATGTTGCTCGAAGGCCACTCAGTGAAATCATGAAAAAGAACATAAAACACGAATCAACAAATAAACGGAAGAAAGATCATATAACTCGTGTAGATATGTTTACTGACAGATAATTTCGTTTAAAGAGGGCGCTATAATTCCATAATAGAAGTATACATAAGAAATTTCAGTTCTCTATTTCGGAGCCACAAATCGGTCTGAGGTCCGATTATTAAAAAGGCATTACTGCCCAAAAATGCTTTAATAACTAGATTTTTATTATTGAAATTTTAATAATAAAGAAATAATTTAATAAAATACTATTAATAATGATATAATTTTCATGAAATAATTATGTAATTGCTCCTATTAATTGATTTCAATAGATAATTTTTAATTAAAATTAATAAAAGTAACCTTAAATTATAATTTTTCAAAGACTTCTGTACCTCCGATTATGAAATTCTATAAAATGCGACAATTTTCAATATTTTGACGAAGAGAAGCGGCACTTTTGTATTGTTATGTCTTTTTCAATGCTACTTTTCTATGAATTTAATTTTATTTTCTGGAGATAATTTATTCTCGATGAGTTTAATAATAAATTTGCAATTCAAATTTTTAACCAGAGATTGCTGACAAGCTCCATATTCAACAAATTGTCTTATTCATCTCACAAATCTGTAAACGATTTCTTGCAATTATTCGGGATCAAATGTCAAAATTCAAAATTTTTAATTTATTAATAATTTCGTTTATAAATATTTCTATTGATTTAGCTATCAACTTAGCAGTCTATAAATAAATCTTAAGAAAATATGAAGCTTATTTTAGTACATTGTGAAGCTTCAAACCGTTAGTGACAGGGATGGGAGATCACCAAAATTTTTACTTAAGCACCGCAAGTTTGTGTCATGCCGGAGTAACCATTGTTATTGCTTAATTTTGATCTATATCAACGGCATGATTACTCTGATGTTAAATTTCTCTATAAAAAATGCATCTTATGTGGCTTTACTCTTGTTTCCAAATTCAGAATTTTATTGAAAAACTAAATGTAAATCTTATATTAGCTAATATATTCCCATACTTGTTCCCAAGAGTTGTAAAGCAAAACTTATACATAATCGTTACGTTGCAATCTAACAATAAAATACTAAATAAAAAAAGAATGTCTAATATCTACAGATATTGTATTGCTATAATCTACAATAACAGCAAATAAAGCTATTCATTCATAATTCTTCCTCCATGTCATTTTTTAGCCTTTCTTCAATAAGAAAAATAATTTCTAAAAATATGTTTCCCCTTTTGGTATATTTTAACTGCAAGAAAAATACTTTACAAGAGTAGAAAATTTCTTTAGTGTTTAAAAAATACTGTCTCATTATTTTAAATAAATCTATTAATGCTAATTTTATTTCCTCAAGATTCTAACAATAGCTATAATTTTCATATTGATAATTAATTTGCTGTGTGTTTTACTGAATGGAATACAAATTACTTGCTGTATATTTTCCACTCAATAAAAGACATTGCAAAAACATTCCGTTTTTCTTTTTAATATTTTTTATTTACACTCAGGTTCATAAATTAAGGACAAGTCAGAGTCATGCAGAAATCGAACTCTAAAATGCATATATCATCCGTAAAATAACTGTACACATCTTCAAAAATCATATGCAAATTGCAGGAAGCCACCAGATAACACTGATAAGGATGAGATTGAAGTATAAGGAATGCAGGCAAAGAAATAAAAATTGATCGCAAGTGCTTTATAAGCGTTTCAGTGCAATAACCGCATAGTTATGACACAAAGGATACATTTGGATGATTTCTTATGGGGTACAATTATCGGTGAGTGTACCCTCCTGGAAGTATTCGAGGAACTTGAATTCGTCAAGATTGTCATCTCTAGACTTTGGAAGCGATTCCATGATTATGGTAATGAGAGTAGACAGTACAGCATAGGTCGTTCCGGAGTTATAACGCCGAATGAGGACCGGTATTTGGCAGTTAATGCCAAAGAAACAGACGGACAGTATCAGACCTGTCTTGCCAGCTTTCTTCAGTCACTGATACAAAAGTTTCAAGGCAGACCGTGTACAGAGTCTTAAGGCAGATTGCTCTATATGTTCGTAGGCCTGTCAGATGTGTTCCACTTAATGCAACTCCCTGTCTCCTGCGGTTAGCCTGGAGTAGAGAGCTGCATTGTGGACACCTCAACAATGGTCTTGTGTGATATTTTCTGATGAGTCTAGGCTTAGCTTGCAGTTTGATTTTCGCTGTTCTTTCATATGTAGAGAGACAGGCACCCGTTACCACGAAAAGAACATCATTGAACGATACCATTACAGTGATGCAGCATTGCTCGTTTGAGGAGGAATTATTCTGGGTTCCAGAACTAACCTGCATGCTCACATTAAAACCATGACAGGGAAAATCTATCGGGTCGTCATTCTGGAACATGTACGTTTGTTTCGGGGAGCCACGGGCACAGAATTGTCTTTATGGATGACAGCGCCTGTCCTTACCATGCCAACATCGTAAACGAATGTCTTCGATCGGAGAATATCTCCCGTATGGACTTCAATCCAGTAGAGCATGTATGGGACATGCTTGTAGCCCGTCATCGCCCTTCTACATGTCTACTGGAACTTCATTGCTTGATGAAGGGTGTAATATCCCCCCGATCATATCGATAATTTGATATTTAGCATGCCTAGGTGCTGTACGGATTGTATTGCATCGTCTGGGAGGCATACTATGTATTAGCCATCATACCAACCATGTAATATTGGTTTTTGTAGCTATATATATATATATATATATATATATATATATATATAATTTGCATGGAGCAAAAAAATCACAATTTTTATTAATAATATCAAACATATAGCCTCTTTTCGGCTCTTCACCCATTTTATAATAAATAGACTTTGCAAATAAGTTGCATTTGTTTTGCTTCTGACGCTTTCTTTTCTTGAACCTGCATTATGCTTAATTCATGGACATGAGTGTATTTATTTATTTAGACATTGCGATTGTATAGTCTTTTTTTCTATATATCACAGTTCTTAACTGTATTTTTTTCTGGTGAAGAGAGAAAATAATCTTGAGTTTTAAATATTATTCCATTCAATTCGTTTTTTTTTTTCGAAAATGAAACAGGAATTAACAATGCGACTTATGAATGAAACAAAAATCATCAAAAATCTTTAAGTTAAGACAATTCTTTACTTGGAACTTGATTAATTTTTAAAAATATCTCTTGGAAAAGTTATTCAACCATTTCAAGTTTTTCCAGAATCTCAGATATGATACTTTTGTTACCGCATGAAATAGCGATTTTTGATCTACTGCAAATGCTATGTGAATTTACGATTTGGACTAACGAAGCTATTCATCGTTTTGAATGCTAATCAGAATTTTGAACAAGTAGCATCGAACTATTTTGATAACAAATCTAAACCTTTCTTTTTTGTTAAAAATTTAGAATAAATTTCTTCGAGTACACTTCGTATTTAAAATTATCCCAACTATCTAATCTATTTTGAACAATCTCAGAAACTACCTTCTTATTGAGGATAGTAAAGGGAAATTTTCACAGCTGTACGTCATTAGGAGGTCGTGCTATTTTTGACAAACTGCAACATAGAGAGTGTAAAGAAGATTTGTATAACAATAGGCGAATATACATGAAGTTATGGGTGATAAATTTTGATATTTATAATTTCCAATCGATCAAATGTGTATTTACATAAAATAACTGTCAAAGCAAATTCCGAAATTTCCTCTTTCCCTCTTCTCCTAAGGATGACGATTTTTTTACATGCAACTTTTTATTATTTATAATTAGATTTTCAACAAAATGTTCTATTTATGTTGCTAAAAGTAATTCCGGGACTATCCAGAACAAAAGCAAATTCTGGTGCAATACGAATTTGAGGGTTTGAAAGAAATTTCGAGTAACAAAATAATGATTTATTGTATTTTACTATTTATTACAGTACACAAATTGACACAATAAGAGCTTAAAGATACAAAATAATAAAGAATAAATCATTTTTATGGAGCTCAAAGTTTATTCACACACATATTAATCAATCAATAAATAAAGTAAAAATACTTATTTTACATATTTATATATTGAACTTTTGTTAGGAGACTTATTGTTATTAAGTAACAATATGAGATTTTTGCTTCATTTTCTTACACCTTTTATTAATAGCCAATTAATTTTTAATATCAATAAAATTTAGGACTATTTTTTAAACTTGTTCTGATTTAATAGATAAAATGAGGAGAAAAAATCGTTCTTGATTAAGGCTAAATAGTTATTTATTTTTACTATTTCAAAGAGCATTGTGCAGATACCACGATAATGGTACAGTTTCAGGACAGAAACAAAATTAGGATGAAGCACAATATTGCAAGTTTAGAACAATAATCATTTTCATAATCTAGGTCAATTTTTCCAGAGTAACCCTGATTAGTTTATTTGAGATCTTGAAAAAGCAATCTAAAATCGCCAGTTTTTATCGAATAGTTATATTGAAATTTTCATAGATTGATCAGCTTTGATGATTGATTTAGTTGATTGAAGTGCCACTTTTTTTATTTTAAGGACTTATTGTCTCAAGAATATTTTGTTAAATATGATTCACAGAGCAGATGATGTATGTAAACATTTAATTCATCAGCACTTTTTCCCTAAATCTATAATTATATATTTCACTTGGACCAATTGCTAAGAGATTTATGTCTCTCTCCCAAAAATTAAGAAATTAGATGTTGGGCTCCGATTACAGAAGATGCCTTGTAGATGTTAAGCCATATTTGCCTTAAGTAAAACTGTTTAATTGAATTAGTAATACATGTATTATAAAATATCATAGAAAACGTTTCATTGCATTTATTTTCCAAAAATATCATGTTTCATATTTGTTTCATTTTATGCAGAAACGTGCCGAAAATGTCATTTTTATATGTTTAATTTGGAATGATATTTGATTTTTTTTTCTCATGTGAGGACATGATATTGTTATGGTTAGAAAGTTTTGATGTCTCCGAAATATGCGTTTAAAAATTATTTTTATCTGCTTTTACAAATTTTGCACTATTAATTATTACGTATGCTTATTTGAAAAAAGTTGTGTTTTCAAATAGCTGCTTTTACCAGCATAGATTTAATATTACGTATGCTTCGTTGAAAGCAGATGCGTTTTATTCCTTAAAATACAGAGATCAATTATAATCACGAAAGCGAATTCTTTGATTTGCTCAATATATCTTCTTTACATAAGAAAATTAACAATTCAAAACATATCTTATTGTTTTATAAATTAAAAAAAAACAATGAATGCAACAACGAAGGCAAAAATATTTTACTTCTACTTATTATCTATTGCTTTTTGTTCGTCGTTTCTTTGAAATGACTTCATCTTCAAGTTCGTTTAAGATTTCTTACTTTTAAATAATTAATCTCGCTCTCAAAAGATTATCGTTCGGTGCATTGCTAAAAATTCTTCTTCAGTTTTAACTGTCGTACTTTTGTACTATATTTTTATTTATTTTAATTCTTTAATTGAATTAATAATTTTGATATTACAGACGATCAAGAAAAATTTTCTCTTGCATTTATTGTTTAAAAAATGTCACATTTCCTATTTATTTCATTTCATATAATCACGTGAAGAAAATTATATTTTTCTGTTTTATTTTTAGTAGTAATTAAATTATTTTTTTAAATCAGAACTTCTGAAAATGTGATGACAACATATTATTAAAAGTTGATTTTTTTTAGATCCTCGTGAAGATAAAATTTTATTTTTATTTTATGCGAAATAAATTGTTGAAAAAATACGATTAAAATTAAAGGTTTAAAAATTCATTAAAAATATAATTTTAACTTATAAGTCAAAACATCGGTGTCGTTGAAAAGCTAATTTTTTGAGCTTTAACTTGATGTAAAAATCAATTTTGTGCTGTAATATTTTCGGAAGTTATAGCAAAAAAACGTCAAAATTTCGCTTATTTTTTAATTAATTAAAAATTCCAAAAAAGGGCTCCAAGGTGCACATTCCCGACCCCCAAGATATACATGTACCAAATTTGGTAGCTGTAGGTCGAACGGTCTGACCTGTAGAGCGCCATCAGACACACACACACACACTTTGAGCTTTATTATAAGTAAAGATGTAACTCTCCGACACCATTAGTGGTTTTTCAATGCTCTGATCAATTTGTGCATTAAAAAAAAGTGAGCGTGGAACTTCGAAAATTTTGAAATTTTCTCGCTGAAGCGTAGCCGTGAAAGCTCAATTGTTTAAAATAATCTCATTCTCGAGCGCATACCTTCAAATAACAATATACACTCTTGAACTATATATATTATCCCGGTAGGCATAATTTATGTCCATCTACAGCGTGACATAAGAGCGGAAGAGACCAAAATATTTATCCTCAATGATTAAATATTATATTTCAATTAATTTAAATTCTTCTCTTGGGTTATCTAGGATTATTCTTTAAGGAAACTTTACTGGTGCAAAAATGAAGTCGGAAAATCGATGGCAACATAATTCAGAAGATAAAAGGTTAACTAAGGTTAAGTTAAAGCTCTTTTAAGCTCATTAAATTCTAAAAGGCACCTGGTGTGGTCAGGGAAGTATTGTGTATCTACAGTAAAGTGACAATGCTAAATTTATTGTGATAGATTATAACATCTCTATCAACAAAATCAGAAATTTACCAAAAATAACTTTCAAAAAGGTGAGACGCCAAAATGTTTAGTGCCATATCATAATAAAAATTCTAGAAAATATTTTATACAAAATATATAGATAATTGCATGTTGAGCTTTCCGTCATTTGAAAAAGGTTTCGACTAAAAATTTTTAAAAATGAACTATTCTACCTTCCTTTAACTTTATTTTTCATATTTTTTCATTGTTCTTTCTGTTTACTTCCTTCGTTGCTTAAACTCCCATTTTCCATTACTAAACTCGGAATAGGCTGTATGGGAAGATCGGAGAGTAATAATTGAGATAAAATAATGGGAAATAAAACTTAATAATTTAGTAAGATCATGATTAAAAGAAGTATAGAGAAGGTATTTTAATCCTCAAACAATTCGAATTCAAGCAATGTTAGGAGGAGAATATTAAAGTAATTCTAAACAATATAATTTTAAAATCACTGAGATTTTCCGATTGAATTTTTTTATGTCAGACGTTAATAAATTTTAACTACCGATTCTCGATCATTTTTTTCTTCGCGTTCTTTTTATCGAAAATCATTCTCTTTTACTTGTGTTCCCCCCTGACACAGCAGTGTTTCACGGAAATCAACTTTATTTATTTATTAATTTATTGAAATTTAGTGTCAATACTTTGAGGTTTAAGCATAGATTAGCTTTGAAATCATTGCATTGCCTTAATTCCCTTATTTTTATTAATAAAAATCTTTAGCCTGTGAAAGCATAAGTTGAAAAATCAATTGCCAGGATTAATGTATTAAAAAAAGAACAAGTGATACGTTGCAGTGCTTTTATACTGTTCTGTCCCATTATTAACCACAATAGATTCAAAAGTTGTAGAAATTTTCTTTGCCCTTTGTGAAATTAATACAAATGAATCCAAGAAAAATATTTTTTTACTTTAATTCTCTTTATTATGAAACCAAACCTGATTTAAACGGATAATTTAATATAGCTTCATTAAACAAAATAAAATTCTTTAAGTGGAATCATTATGATATTTTTCTACACAAGGCATGTTTTTGTATTCTATTTTATTCTTCTGTATTTGGTCTAAAGAAATTGTTTTGAATGAATGAAACTGATTATAATTACAAAATCTTTGAATGTTATAAATTGTAGAAAAAATTCTTAATTTTTAGATTTCAACATATTTGTGAAAAATTTGTCCATTGAAGCTGTAGTAAAAATTTTATTTGTTATGTACACAAATAAATAATTCACCATCATATCCAATTTCTCAGACAGAGCCTGCATGTACCCTCATGTGTCTATTCAAATTCCCACTTTGTGAAAATCTTAAAAGACACAATTTACATTGGTAAGGTTTTTCACCGCTATGAATTCTAAGGTGCTTTGTCAATGTTGAACTGTCTGAGAAAGACTTTTTACACATGTAGCAACGGTATGGTCTTTCACCAGAATGTGTCCTCATATGAGTCGTAACTGAGGAACTCTGCGAAAATCTTCTGTCACAGACGTGACACCTGAATGGCTTTTCTCCACTGTGTGTGCGTATGTGAGCCGTTAGATTGGCAGCCTGGGAGAAAGATTTATGACACGTTGCACATCGATATGGTCGCTCTCCAGAATGTGTTCTCATGTGCGTTTTGAGTGTACTTGGTCTTGCGTATGTTTTACCACATATTCGACAAAGATTCAACTTCCCAGATGAATTCGAATCTTCATTCATTGTAGCTGGTTCTGGATCCAGCGGTGAAGGTGACGGTATTGGAGGAGATTCAGTAGCTAGACCAGCTGGAAAGCATGCTGCTCGACCAGTAGGAATAGTTCGAGGCTTCGGTTTAAACATGACTGGACCATTTGTGTGACTTGATTCTACAGTTACTGAAGGATGTTTACAATTATAGAAAGGCCCTGACATCGCTTTCAAACCCGAGCTGCAATTTGAAAACTCCCTTTCCACGGATGGTAAAGACATTGAATCTGCTGGTCGAAACTCTGCAGTGAAAGTATATGTGCCAGATGCCCCTTGAGTAGGGTGTGTTGGAGAAGAAGGATTGTATTGCACCTATAACAAAATTTGTTAAATCAAATTTAAAGATGTGACAACAATATGTGAACTCAGCAATATACATTTTATAAGATTAATAATAAAATATTAAAGCTAATGAAAAAAATATATAAGATTAATAATAAAATATTAAAGCTAATGAAAAAAATTAAATTTATTTTAAAAAGGTTTTTCGTGTAGGTTTAAAATTTATATGGAATTTATAATTTTTCACTACTTATCCTTACATGGTATTTTTATTCCCAGATTATTAGAAAAGATTTAAACCTTTTTTAATGCCTCTGGTAAATTGAAACATAAAAGAACATTGAAGCATTTGAACAAAGTAACATTATTATTGTTATGTTACTTTGCTAAAAATTAAGCTCTTTCGCATTATTGTAGATTTTACTTAGAGTTGAAACATAAAAATAAAACAGAACATACATATTTAAAAGGTGTAAAGTAATCAAGAAGCTGTTCTATCAAAGGTTATCAACCATGTTCCTTGAATAAAACAAATCGAACAAATGATATGCTTCCTCAGAAATCTATTGTCAAAATAATCCGAAATCTATGTGAAGGATTTGAAACTTGTGATATTGTACAATACACTTTTAGTGTACATTATAATGCATAAAAAAGAGATAATTGTGTTGTCCACACTCATTATGTTCAGGATTTTGATGTGCATAGACATATCTAGGATATCGAACTTCGGTCTATTATCTCAAATATCCGAAGCACTTCAATAAAAAAGAGATATCTTACCAGCATACGCTTTTCTAGAGCCGAAATCATTCCTTAACTTTTGGGAATAAATGTATATGGAAAAGAGTTCAGTTATTTGTTTTTATTACAGCAATAAGGTGCTTTAATTAATTTGAAAAAAAAAACTTAGTCGAGAAAGGTTTCTTTGCAATATATGAATGCTGAAAAAACAAAAGCAGTATCATTGCTTAAAAAAAGGTGGAAAACTTCATTGGAAAATGTTTGCACTTTTAGGCATTTTCTTATTATCAGTGGAAAACATTTGGTTGCATAATGCACGGATGGAACTATTTTCAGCATTACTTTAAGAAAGCGATTCTGTATGGCACTACAAGAAAAAGTTACTGATCAAGAATGTAAATTTTAAAAAAGGAAATAAAAAAATTACTTGCACTGGCTGGCCGTAACTGGATACCATTGGCGTTCCATTTGAACTATAATGAGAAGATGGAACATGAGAAGCTGTCCACTGAACATGATTTGTGGGCACTGACGACGAAGCTGTACCAACAAAGTGCTCTCCAAAATTGGGTACACCCATAGTCATGTTCATTGACAAGTTGACACTCATGGCTGCAGGAAAAACCGCACCATGACTTTGAACAGAAGCTGGAGCAGCAGTG
This sequence comes from Argiope argentata, assembly GCA_026289955.1. NCBI lineage: Eukaryota > Metazoa > Arthropoda > Arachnida > Araneae > Araneidae > Argiope > Argiope argentata. Next base: position 1,301,492 of record JAOUZG010036138.1, read on the forward strand.
AAGTCTCCTGTGTAAAACACTCCGCCTGCTCCACCAACACTTCCGGTTCCAGATACTTGTATTTGAGGATAACCATTGCATGTAACTGAAGAAGATACAGGAACATTCTGGGAAGATAAGGGATGGACTGGAGATACTGTTGAGCATATGTTGGGCTCTAGAGATATGTCTATGAAAAAGGAAAACTCAAATTTATTTTATATCAGATAATGAGTTTCTAGTTAAGATTCATGTTCAAAGGTTTTAAAAAAATTTAATTGATGATACAACAAATTTCGTATTTCAAATCGCATGGAAGGTCTGCAGAAAATAGAACTTATGAAAACAGAAAAAAAAATTATGCAAGTTGTTTTAAAATTGAATCAAGGAGTTAGATACAATTTTGAATAAAAATTGATTTAATTTATATTCAAATAACAAGAACTAGCACTATTAACTAAATGAATTTTGAAATCAACTGCAGGTAACAAAGAAAAAAAAGGTCATCCCGTCATATCTCAGCTTAAAACAACATGCATGTCAGATGACACATGCAGTTACGTTTTCTCTGTGATAATGAATTCGCTTTAGATGATAAATATATTTATCATCAAAGGTGCTTTCACATGAAGTTCAAATTGAAGTTACTCAATGATATTCAAATTTCAGAACATATCTGTCCTGCTGACGTCCTGACATAGAGGTAAGGCGTCTTCCCCCATGGTCTGGGTGTTCTGGGTTCGAATATGATTGATCTTCTTTGTCCTATATCCTTAAATTTTTTTATATAACTTGTATTATAATAGCTTCCTCATCTAAATGATTTTAGGCTTCAAATTTTGATAGTCGTATAATTCATCATACTATTATAAAGGCCCTAAGACATAATGTACTATGTATCTCTCTAATTTTCTTTCAGATTTCGTAGAATTTTAAATTTAAATGGAAATGATTAAACTGCAATTAATATAAAAATCATTGTTACTGAAATCAAGATTTAAAAAAAAAACATGAATACTGAAAACAGAGTCGTTCAGCAGCATTCAAGTCTTATGTTTGCTACAAAATAATCTTACGTAATATCGCAAAAATTATTCAGTAAAAGTTTATCTGAATCAGCATTAAATTCAGTTTTTAGTTTTACTTTTACGGAGATTCAAATAACGTAAACAACACTATTTTGTTTCTGTTTATAAATGTATTTTAAAAATTATGAAGTTTAAATTTTATACAGTTCTTTTCTCCTAAGGAATCATATTCTGCAAAATATCCTTGACATTGCAAATTTTATATAAATAAATGAAAGTATTATTCATAAAATTTATTTTTTATAAATTACTATATTTCTTATTTTTTTCCATACAGACACGTGCTGAATATTACAATTTTATAAGTTAACATTAATATTTAAGATTTATTTTTTAATTTGAGCTTTTGTAAATGTCATGACAACTTGGTAGATTAAAGCTAGTCTTCTGTTATCAAAATTGATCGATTTATGAAGTTTTGAATAGAATATCTTAGAACATTCAACATTTTCATAATTTTAGGCCAATCAACTCTAGAAGCTGATTGGGGTATCATATTTGAAACAGTTGATAAGTGGCCAAAAATAGCCCATTTTAATTGAATAGTAATATTCAAATTTTCACAAATAAATCAGTTTTAATGCATGATTTGGTTGATTGCAATGCAACTCTTTTTATTTAAAAAATTAGCGTCTCAAGAATATTTTGTTAAGTTAGATTCATTAAAGTTAAACATTCATAATTTATTAGAATATTTATTGATTCAAGCTACGTAAAATACAATTATTTACTTCATTTCGACCATTTTAATATATGTATTCGTATTATTAAAGTTTTACAAATTAGCCTTAGGATCCTGAATTCAATGGTTATATATTAAGCCATGTTTATCGTAAATAAAGCTGATTTACAGAATCAATTATGTAGATATTGTAAAAGATCATAGAAAACTTTATCTTGCATTTATTTTTTTAATAAAATACTATATTTCTTATTTATTTCATTTCTTACAGACATGTGAGGAGAATTTTATTTTTATAGAATTACAGTAATATTTAACATTTTTTTAAAATTGAGCTTTTGTCAATATGATGGCAACTTGTTGATAAAAGTTAATTTTTTTCGTGAAAGAATAATGTCCTCCTTCAGGTTGAAATTTATTTTTATTTTGCGCTAAATAAATTATTGAAAAATAGCGTTAAAATATTTTTCTAAAAATTCTTTAAAAAAAGGGGAAACTTAGTTTATAGTATGGAACATTGATAGAATTTAAAAAAGATATATTTTCGAACTTTAACTTGATGTAAAAATCAAGTTTATGCGATAATATTTTCGGTAGTTATCGTAAAAAAATGCTGAAATTTCGTTTAATTTTTAATTAATTAAAATTCTTATTAAAAATTTTAAAATATAGCTCCAAGGAGCCCACTCCCAACTTTCAATGTATACATGTGCTAAATTTAGTTGTAATGGGCCATACGGTCTGGCCTGTAAAGCGTCAACATACAAACACACATACAAAAATTAATCTTTATTTTAAGTATAGAAAAAAAATATTTTATACTATAGTGTTGACTATTTTTATGCCTATTCGGCTTAAAGGTCTTCAGATGTTGTCACTTCGTTGTTACATGGCTTATTTTTTTTGTGTAGAATCATATTTTTAGATATGTGTTGTGACTTAGGGCACTTTCCTAGATATTTTTTTTAGATATAAAAAGGATTTTGTACTTATAGTGATGTGAATTTTGGAACACTATAAAATAAAGCATATCACTTGCACATAAAATCAGATCTAATGAAATTTTTTAAGAAAACAATTATTGAATAAGAAATAAAAGCCACGGTTTTAAGAAGCTAAAACAGACTAAGATGAAATGTTTTGCGCAAATTAGTACTGTATTTTCAAATCAAAAAGTGCATTACGTCGTCCTTATTAATCTCAAACTATATTAACTCATTATAAAGTAAAATTATATCTGTATTTATAATAAAGTTCAAAGTGTGTGTTCGTGTGTTGGTACTCTACAGGGCAGACCGTTCGATCTACAGACCAAATTTGGTGCATGCATACTTTGAAGGTCGGGAATGGGCACCTTGGAGCAACTTTTCTGAATTTATTAGAAATTTAATTAATTAAAAGTTAAACAAAGTTTTGGCATTTCATGCCAATTTTTTTTATTTCCCCACCGACAAAAGAGTAAGGCATCATTTTCCTCCACGTTAACTAGGTTAAACTTAACACGTTTTTGATCAATTATTTCAAACGGTTCTGTTTATTTTCTTAGTGTTTGATGCATTTAAAGCTAAACATTGTTAATTAATCGAGCTGTTTATGATAGATCTAATATAAAATTGAAATTTTTTTGAGATATTAGATAAATTAAGAAAGATATTCTTTTGTGCGCATAAGGATTAAATGCTCTGCGACTCTGTTTTCAGTACTTATATTTTTTTCTTTTAAAAAATTATTTGTTTTAGTAAAAAAGGGTTCTCATATTAATTACATTTTAATCATTTTCACTTTAATTTAAAGCATAAATTCTACGAAAGCTATCAGAACATTAGAGAGATACATAATACTTTGAAGGTCTTTACAATATTATAAGTGAATAATATGATTATCAAAATTTGAAAAATTAAAATATTTTCATGATAAAGTGATTAAAATAGGAGTTACATAAAATATTTAATTATCAAAATTTTAAGGATCATTAAGATTGGCGAACCAATTGGTCGCCAAAGGCGGCTAATAAATTAATAAATTAGTTACTCAAAATGTATTCTATAATATAACTTTCTAGCAAATAAGTATGCTACAAGTTACATTAACACATGCCAAAAACGTATGCATCTTCGAGTCAAATGCTTGCACCTCTGTAAGCCATAAAATAACCTTCTAACAAATGAATGTACAACAAGTTACCATAACACATGTAAGACACGTTTGGGCCTACGAGAATTCAGCTAAAAAAATTGGATTAGAGACTTTGAACAAGAAAGACGTAAAAATAAGGTACAGAATAATGTAACAATTAATTTTTAAATATCTCAAAAGATAAATGACGCAAGATTATGGAACACTGTGCGGGTGTACGTTCCTGTCTTCCTCCGGCCTACCAGTCACGGGGTCTGTTCCAAATGAATTTTGGTGTAATGTTTAAACTTGACCTTAATTTAGCAAATCAAATCAATATACATAAGATAATTTTTGTTATATATAATTTTTTTGCATAATTTCTCTTGTATATAATTCTTAATTCTTTTCTTGCATTATTTTTCTTATATAAAATCGTGTGCTTCATTATCTTTGTGCTTATATACAATCAATTCTATATTTTTCCTTTATATGTCATACATAATCATTTTTATACTTTTAATAAAATTTTGTTATATTTATTTATACCAAACCAGATGGGAGCTTCAAAAATACTTGAGACAGAAGTGTGGTTTAACGTTTAGATGAACCACATGGTTAAGATAATCTTTATTGTATAACATTTATTTTTGAAAATAGTAACGTTTATGACTTTTTTAATAACGTTGGTCAATATGACTTAATCTTATCACACTCCTACGATCATTTACAAAATATACTTAAATATGAACAACATGATACTGTTAGTCATAGTAACTTAAACTACTTAAAAGGAAACAAGTGAAAAATTTATCTCATTTAAAATTTAATTCATATTGTAGTGTTTCGATGTAATTATTATTAAGAGTAAGTATGAATTTCATTACATTCTACAAATATTTAAAATTTCTAAGATCATTTTGAATAATTACATAAACAAGAATATAACAGTGAATTTTTGAGTTTAATGGCTATATTTTATAAAGCTTGATTTACGCTTATATCAGGTAAACATACTTCAAGAAAGAAATTATTTTAACTGTAATGACTTAAAATGGCTTTAAAGAAGAACCAAAAGGTATGATATAAAAATTTAAAAACATCTGTAAATAGAATTTTTTCATACAACAGAAAGTCACAAAAATGATTTTAACGTTCAATAAGAGTCATAAGTATGCTTACTTCTGTTTAAGCCTTGATTATAAATATTATGCGACATTGCTCCAAGCGGAGAAAGCTGACCAGCAAATGTTTGTGAAGGCGCTGAGCCATTGACAGGGCTTCCACTGTTGTGCACTAGCGCATGCTTCATAGAAACATACACATCATTTGTGTCATGACTTTTATAATCTTTACCCGAATATTCTCTAAATAAAAGCAATTACTAGTTAGTTACATATATCTTATTTCAGATCAAAATAAACAATAAAAATTCTTCAACATAATAAAACTTTCTTTTTAGGGAGTAAGCCCACATAAAAGTATTTCAGAAATTTATGCTCCAAATAAAAAGACACACTAATTATTTTTGTAATTACTACAGTTAATTTTCAATTCGATAATCAGTTATTTTTAATATTTTCATTCAAATAACACAGTCAATAAATGAGGATATGACAATTAAATGTATTTATAAATATATTTAAAGGATGTGTTCTCATATAGGATATGTCTTTGTATTTGTATCGCATGCATAAATATGATATCATACATGTGTAATAAAATACATATGTTAATATTTATTATAATCTTCAGAAATTTTGTTACAGATTGAAAATGGAATTTTCCGTTCCTATTAATTCCATATCCTTAACAATTATGCTCTGATATTATTAATGGTCGAAAGTAACCCTATCGGCAATTTCTAAAGATTTTATTTTTAGTCTCTTCATTTAATTTTGTTATAATTTTGTGCTGGCTTTCTGGCACAGAGGTAGCGCGTTTTCCTCGTGTTCTGAGAGTTCCGGTTTGGGAATTGGTTGCCCTTATGTGTGCTATCTGTGAGATGTGTGACTTTTCCCCCCTGTAAAAAAGGGCTGTGCAAGCAAATGTGGTGAGTGTGTAGCTAAGTCGTACTCTTGGCCCTAGTTGACGCTACTTGAAAAACAAGAGACGCTCCTTTCGGCTTAAATCTGCTGCTGTATCAGCAGGGGGCTTGTCCATGGGCAAGTGCCATAAGTAACAACAACAACAACATAATTTTGTTCTTTTTATTTCAATCAATTAAATGTTTTCCATGTTAAAACTTTATAATAAAACTTAGCACCGGAACGGATTTCTCATGAATTCAATGAAACGACTGAAAATAACTTTATATATACTGAAGGGCCAGAAAAGCTGGTACACCAATCTAATGTCATGTAGAGCCTCGTAGAGATATGGATTTAAATACTTTTGTGAATCTATTTTATTGACAGTTCACATCATAATTCTTGCAGGGCAGTCCATAAAGCCATGGGAAAGAAAGATGCTGATCCCCCAAGGACAGTACTTTGCAAAACATCTCAGATATGCTTGATAATGTTCATGCCAGGAGAATTAGGTTTCCAAGAGAGGGAAAAAAATTCAGAAGAGTACTTCTCAAGCCACTCGGTAATTACAGTAGACCTGTAGGGTGGTGCATTATCCTGTTGAAATTGTCCACGTCTATTCGAATGCCCACGTTACATGAATGGATGCAGGGGATTAGAAAGGATATTAACATACCTCTGACATATCGATGGTCATACCAATTGCGCAAGTCACAAACTATCACAGAGCTTCCACCAGCTTGAACAGTTTCTTATAGGCAGGAAAGATTCATCGATTCATGGGGTTTTCCCCATACCCGTAAGTGCCATCCTCCCGATACAATTGGAAACGTGGCTCGTCAAACCAAACATTTTTCCAATCATTAAGAATTCAATGACGATGTTGGAGAGGGCAAATAAGATGGAGAGCTTAGTGTCGCTGACGCAACAATGGTGGTCAAAATGGTCTGCGGCTGTGAAAGCCCATATCAACTTGGGTACATTGCACATTGCTTACGCTGACACTTGCTGGGTCTGCATTCGAATCCGCAGCAATTTGAGGAAGGGTCGAACGTCTATAGAGTACAATGAATCTTTTCAGGCATTGATGATCTCGTTCAGTCAAGGTCTTTTCCCCGCCTTACCCGGAAGTTTTACTGGAAAACTGATATTCGTGGTACACCCTTGAAATGGTCCAAAATCCAAATTTCACCGCTAATTCGGAAATGTTACGCCCTATCTTTCGTGCTCTGGAGATATGCCCCCTTTACAAATCACTTAAATCTTGACAACTTGCCATTGCATCAGCAAGAATAGGCGTAATGGCCTCCTAAGACACCTGTTGTCTTATGTACGCACTGTTGACCGAGTCGCGTAACGCTGATTGGTTGAATACTACCATTATTTACATACAACCTGCTTTACCAGTTTTTCTGGCTCTTCAGTATATATTTGTATAACCAAATTAGAAACAATACTACGTTAATAAGAGTAAAAAGTAAAAAATAAAATTAGAATTTGACCTGAGGACTTTTTTAAGAATCACCCTCATGCAGGGATTCAAACAAGGGATTTTTTTTTTCTGTGAGGGGTCTGACTAATTGCTCAACAATATTGGCCGCAGACCCCTCACAGAAAAAAAAATCTCTTGTTTGAATACCTACGTGAGGGTGACCTTTGAAAAAGTCTTCAAGCTGGATTCTAATTTAATTTTTCCCCTTTTTTTTCTTTTTTCCTTTTATTAACGTGGTATTTTTACTAATTCGGTTGTGCTCATCTGTACTTCAGTAGTAGCAATATTAGTACTTTCTAATTGTGCTTTTTTAGTTTAATTCAGAAATAATTTTAATTTTATTAGTTTGTTTCTTAAATAGTTTTGAATTTAGAATTTCATAACTCAACCATATTATATAT
>JAOUZG010036138.1:1309678-1330613 GCA_026289955.1 Argiope argentata
ATATATATATATATATATATATATATATATATATATATATTCCCGTGATATTAAAAATATAACAACATGAAAAAAGATTATTAAAATTATGAGGATGATTTATAAAAAAATTAAGAAGTTATGTGATATTTTTGGACTTTTTTCATCTTGCAGTTAAAAAAATAGTTATAAATGTCGTGATGAACCTTCTTGCCTTGGACATTCAGAAATCACATCTGAAATTTTCATTATGTACTATTTGGTGAGCTCCGCTGTAAAGGTGATGACTGTAAATAGTCTTTATCTCCATTTTAAAAGTGTTAGAACTAATTTCTGAAGAGTTACGTAGTAAGAATAGATTATTAAAAAAGCCACAACTTTATATAGAAACAGTAAAGCACAAAAACATTTGGGCTTTAAGAAAATAAGACGATTTTTTTTCTGAATGTCTTAAATTGACAATTTTATTCTTTTTATTTTAGTTGAAATTTAAAATTTTACGTGATTAAATCAGTTTCTCCAATCTAAAGAACGTGGTAATTAAAAGGAGCTCAAAATTTTTCCTAATATAAATAATAAAAATTTTAAAATAAATTTCACTTTTTCACAGGAAAATCAGGTCTATATATATTATTTTTAAATTTGTAGTTTTTCTAACTCCTTTTCTTTCAAAAAATGGTAAAAAAGACCTTGTTTTTTTATTTTATTTTACTTAATAGTACTTCAGTAACTAAAAAACAATTAATTCCAACAACTTCATTCACAGATCAGTGTTATGTAATTTTAATGTATGTGTTTAACTTGAATATAGGCATAGATTTATTTATTTTTTTTACCATAGATATGGATACATTCAGAAAACATGTAATTTAGCATTTCAAGGTTGGAATTCTTTATTGATCGTTTATTTGTTTCTTTAAACTGACGTGTCATTTAGAAGTAAGATGAGTGTAATTTATACCGTTAGTAGAAGCTATAATGTGATTATTAGTTGCCTCGCGGTTAGATGATGGATACGTCACTTGAACCAGCAATCCATTCATGAGGCTTTCTAGACTAATAACTAATTTAATATACAACAAATTCGGATAAACGAAAGACCTTGAGTCGAATTTAGTTACAAAATCTAGAATATATCAATACTTATAACTTGGGACCTCGCTCTTTACAAAACATAGAGCAATTATTGTGAAAATACTTCCAAATTTATTACAATTTATATTATTTAAAAATAAATATCTTGAAATCTTGATTAGGAATTAATTATTTTCACAAGGAAGTGTTTACCACGACATATTTTCCTGTAAAAAAAGGACTATTTAAGCCATTAAAATTGGAATTCTAACTTACATTTATTTTTAGAGTTCCTGAGCGAAAGTTGATTCGCTGCGTCTAGTATGCAGCTATATTCTCCGGCATAATAAAAAATATTAATCAAATTAAACACACGCATGTAACTCTATAAGCATCTCTTAACCTCTTAAACAGAATGATTAATATATATATTTTTACCTCTCCATTACGCTCTTAATATTAACGATAATAAGAGCTGCAATTCCCAGCCGGTACTTTTTAGACGAAAACTCAATAATTTTAGGTAAAGTTCATTAAGATAGGATGACTTAGTGGATTTTGGGCACGTTAAATATGCATTGGTGCAAACGCCTTTATGTTAATATGGCATGGAAATTTGGAGAGCAAAAGTCGTGTTTAGTTATCCTTATTATCTTAGTATCTAAAGACAGTTAAAGATTAAGAAATTATCGTGCATCCTAAAAAAGCAAATCGACAGAAGAATAAAGTTATCATCTAACTGTCCGACATTTTTATAAGCAGATATATATATTGTAATTTTTTAGTATTAGAAAAGAAATTGAACAAAATCTTTTTCCAAAAAGTTGTTTGGAAGAATAGTTGTTCGAATTGTTCACACTTTTTCTTGTTTCAAATGTAGGAACAAAATCGGAGTTATTTATATTTTATATTAAAATGGTTATAAATCTTTAAATCTTAAGAAACCAAGATAAAAGATTTTAATGTTTCAAACATTTCATCAGTAAAGCGCGATTCCATTGAAGTTAAAACGCTGCAAAAAAAGGCCAAAAATTAGAAAAGTTCATGGATTCTTCTATTTTTCCTAAGAAATAGGAATCAACCAGGTCCTCCAAATGCATTACTTATCCGAAAATTAATTGAATCAAAATCAAGCTTTAACCACATACTAGAGAAAAATAAAAATGAAATTTTTAATAGGAAAAAACTTACCAATATTTCACAATATTTTTTTCTGCTTAAAATCATCAATGAATCTAAGAAGCCTTTTATTCTTTTTCACTTACCTGACAATAGAACAATTAAAACTCAAAGCACCAATTACTATATTATTATATCGAGTGAGTCTCTTGTAAAGTTTTCATGTATATTGATAAGTGTGTTCTTGAAGTATTAGAAACTAGTAATAAAAAGTATTTTACACTATCATGATAATTAATATAATCTTAATTGAGATTGAAAACAAATTATTCTTATATACAGCTGAGTGAATATTAAGAAAATTTTAATACTTACAGACATATACTAAAGTCATAAATAAAAGAAAGTCTTTTCTTCTTATTCATCTTAAACAGTTTATCATGATTCCACTTTGGATCATATTGAAAATGATGCAGCAAAACTCTTTATAGAAACTTTTTTTTCAAATTCTTCAACATCTGTGTGCAAAACTTAGTTCAAATAATCATCCTGACATAGAATCACACTTCATTTTCGCTGTAAGCTCTGACCGATTTCAATAAAAAATTTCCAACCGATAAGGGATCAGGAATGAAAAATGATAAAATAGCAAACAAAGCTGAAAAGTCAAACTAATCTTGTATTCTACTGAGTTTATCTAAATCAAGTCTTACTTGTATGGGGACGAACACGTACTGAAAGAGAACAGACTGGTCAGTGGCTCCATGTCTACCGGCGAGAAGCTAAAACTATTGATATTCAAGTCCACCCCAGGTGACCTGGGACAGTCGAAATCTTGCGGTTCTCCGCAAGACTTGTCCTCTGCTGCTTCATCAAAGGCGGTATTAGAAATGGGACTGAAAGACTGTGGAGACTTCCAAGGATCTTGCAAGAAGGATGGGTTGTTGGGCAGGTAACTTGGAGGGGCTCCATCCATGGCTTTTATACTGCTCGCCGGCCCACGTCACTCGCCTGAAAACATAAGAATGCAGAGGAAAGATTTTATTCGAAGAGAATAGGGAGCAGAAAGAGATGCGGAGGAGTTATTACCTTTTGTTAGAAGCAAGAGGAGTGTCATAGTACAAGAGAAAGTATTCAACTATAGGCTCGCGTTTGTAATAACAATTCAAAGGCTTCTTCCCCAGTAATTGAGAGAGCATTTGAAAAAGTCGCTTTATTCAAATCAATTGCGCTTTACTTACGAGGAAGTAGACACTCGTAGGAAGACATTATTTATAATGATATGAAGGGTTGTATTCATCATAAGGTGGGAAGGAGGAGAGTGTCGTAACTAACGACGATTCATTTTTTTAAAAAAAAAGTGTAAGAATTTTGAAAGGTTTCGGCTAATTAAAATAGGGAAGAACAAAAATGAACTTATAAATTTTCGATTATTATGGTCGTGCCCAGGTCTTTCTTTAATAATTGTGGAAGCGTGATATATTAAGAAGAGTAAGAATGTTGTTATCGTGTCTTTAGTTTTAACAGGGCATGAAATTAATTGTGCTGTGTGATTTTGTTTACTTTTATTTATATCTTTTATTTCCTGTATCTGATTTTATATTAGAATCTTAACAAAATGTTATCACTTATATTCTAGAAACAGCTTGAAGGGAAATCTTAACCGAAAAATGTGTCAAAAGACCATATATTATGCTTCATAAAAGCTTATTTCTTTCTTTGGCGATGAAGAAACAATCTCAGGCCTATATATTTATCGGATAGAGTATAAATTCATAACTAATCGAGTCGTTATCAAATTATTTTCGTTATCGGAAGTGACAGTTCAAGTTCAGATTAGTCAAAAATCATGAACAACCGCATCGTCGCTTAATAACATCAAACATATTTTTATAATATTTTAAAACAACAGAAAGAGATTATGAGATTAAACCTATTTCCTTTCCAATTTCCGGTATTGGACAATAAACTATGTGTTTAATGCATTAGTTATTTCTACAAATTTCAAAAAAAAAATACAGGATAATTTGAAGAGGCTAAATAATATATCGTATAGCTTTCCCTGCACAGTCAATTTCATTTACGATTGGGTATTAAGTATCATCAGAAAGACAATAAGAGTAACTATAACTATGTACTAATTTACTATGTTAGTATATTGAAATTCCGCAGATAATAAACTTTCATTTTAATCATGAATAAAAAATAGGAATTTTAAAATTAATTAAATAGAGAAAAATAAATGAGATTTAAAGAGTTGAAAGTTCTAACAATTCTCAAGTTGGAGTTAATAAGATTCCAGAAATAAACAGAGAGATATGAATCCGTAAATCCAATTGCATGAATAAGAAACTTAACAACTCAAAATAGGCACAACATATTACATAGATAGAGATGTGAATTCATTAGTTACCCTTTTGACCACATTATAGTTTAAATGTACTGTGAATGAAGAAATGAATTCTAAATTTAGATACGACCATAAAGAAAGATAAATATATATACATACTATGAGGGGAAATTTTACGAGCACATATCTCAAAATGAAAATGTACAGGGTGAGTCTACTCTAATCTCCCAAGCTAATAAGTAATATAAAAAACATTTTTTTTAAATCAATTCCTGCCAAGATAATTTGGAAATTTTTTATTTTAGTTACTTTTTTAAAAAATAATCACAACGGAAGGAGGGGTGCAGTAGCTTCTGAGGGTATGGACCCCTGAGAACCCATGAGCAGAAGTCTGACTTCTTGCTCACATATGTCATAAACCCCTTTTACGGGACGCACTTCATTTCATTCATTCATTCATTCATTCACAAATCATAATTTAGATCTGAAATAGAGAACGATAACCTCTGACTCAGTACTCCCAGTGGTATTACCCCTCCACAGGGAGAACTTTGTGGCTATGATAGATTTAACGTCCACCACACACGGATAATCTTCGGCTGGTTGGTTCGAATTCGCAGCCCAAGAGATGTGGAACCAACGCCCTATCAACCAGACTATCCCGGCCTAACAATTACAATTTCTATAAATAACCGATCGAAAAACTAACATTGAATTATCAACTAATATTGAATTGAAAAACTAATATTGAATTGAAAAACTAACATTGAATTATCAACACCAATTGTGGCAACGCAAAATGCGTTAATTTTCTACACCAGTTGAGGTAACGCAATATAGATTAGAAATTTCTAATTTTCTTTATTCTGTATTATTTTAATTCGAAAGTACTTCAAAATGAATCAGAAAAATCGATTAATTAACAATGTTAAATTTTAAATACATCAAAATATTATGGAAAATAAACAGATTCATTTAAAATAATTGGCCGAGAACAAATTAAGCCTAACCTCATTAGTGTGTGGGGGGGGGGGGGGGACAAACCGACTTCGTTACTTATTTGGAGCGAGGAAATGAAGTTTTTGGAGAAAAATAGTTTTTAATTAATTAATAAAAAATTAATGAATTAATATTTAAAAAAACTGTATTAACATCAAATGTCATCCACTACAAGTTTAAAAAAATATTCTTGCACTTGAGTGGATGAATAAAAAGTATTTTATAACGATTTAAAATTTTATATTATATATATATATATATATATATATATATATATATATATATATATATATATATATAGGGAGACTGTGAGCTAGTAGTAGGAATTGAAAAAGAGCGACAGAATAGCCTATCAAGATTTTAAAAAACACTACAAAAACCTGTCCTATCTCGAACTATTTGCAAGTTAATACGGATAAAATGAATATACTACAAGTCGAGTAAAAAACCAAATTTTAAATGTTTTTGTTTGCAGATCAACGAGCAAATTAAGTACTTATTTTAAAATAGAAAGAAAATACTATAGGATACAAAAAAATCATCTGAATACGTGTAATTAAAACTGTGCTGCGGACACTGAAACAATGGTGAAATGCAAAATCGAATTGTTGTTAAAATATATAATATTGGATGCCGCAGTGACTATTCTGGATATAATCTGTTAGGTTTGTGGAACATTTACTCATTCCCTAAACGTGTCAATGAGCCTATATTAAACAGTATCAGTGTTCTAATTCTGAAGTTGAGTGATTAGTTTGGGAATAAATCATTGAAATGAGGATTTGACAAAATAGACATTTGTAGCAAAGTCAATAAAAGAAAAGATGTGTATTAAATATAAATGAAATGCATTCGCATCAGCCAAAACCAAAATTTTTGATAAGCAGATGTCTTCTAACCTTTCTGTGTGTAAATATAATTGGTTTTTCCCAGCCATCAAATTGATTAACTGAGTGAATTAACGTAGTTAATCAAATATTATCTCTAAATTTTCTATTTCCCAGCTCTAAATTTTTTAATTGATTTGTTGCTATAAAATTAACTTCCAAATAAAATTCTATGGAATTGTGGTGGCAATGAGGTGGCAATTGAGAGTCATAGGGTTTTGAAAAATGACATTTCCAGGATTAAATGAATCTTATAAACTGTCAAAATCTCGGAAACGTTTATATATTTGTAAAAAATTCACTTACTAAAAGAAAATTATTTTATTTCATAAAATCATGAAGTAAATGCATAAATGACAAAATCAATATTTTTTAAATCAATTTTTACGCATGAATTCAGAAGGAAGGAATTGTAGCTTAGTGAAATTTTTGCATGAGGAAAAAAAGCTAATTTGTTAAAATATCGAAATGCAAATATTGTTGTTATACTCCAAATAATTTTTGAAAATTCACAGAAATTGTAAAATTATCAGTTTGCAATCATCACTTTTTTGAAGGACCGTGTATTATATTTATAGGTATAGTCTTCTTAAAACACGAGCTTTAATGGTTACTAGAAAATCACAGCTAGTTAAATATTAAATTTATTTTCGCTTCAGATTATCTTAACAGGAATTTTTCTTCTTTTAAAAAAAAGTAATATTTTTTTTTCATTCAGAAGATATAAAAAATTTGACTGAAGGACAAATTGAACGTAGTAATGTTTAATCAGTTTTTTACTTTTTGCTAAGAATTATTGTTTGCAAATAAATGATAGAATAATCTAAAGAAATTTGCATCATTTCTTATAATTCAGAAAATTAAATGACGCTCAAAAATAAAAAAAAGATTTACAGCTGTTACTTATACATTGCATTGCTTAAGGGTGTGCATTTATTCATGAATTTTTTGTTTACGTGAAATTTATTGATAGAATTCTTTAAACTGAGCCTCCCTCCCTCGAGAGTAATAAAGTATTCATCTCTTTCCAGTTGCATTTGAATAAAAACGCAATTTCGAACCTCTAATTTAAAGAAATCATAATATGATAACATGAATGGCCAAATTCGTTTCTATTTGCTTGTGTTGATTGCACCAACCATTGCGTAACAGAAAGAATACCCATTACTCTGTCAATCTTATAACATCTCTTTATAGTATTATTCCCTATTTTTTCAATGAGTTGTTTTCTCATATCTCATCATGCAGTTTATGGAAAACATGCTAGATTGAAAATATTCACATGTAAAAAAAGACGAATTTACTAGGTAGTCTATCAAGAATTTTCATTGAATGCTCATATTCACAGTTTATCCTATGTTGCCAAAATATGCATCTATTAAGATTCTTCGTTTAGAGAAGACATACTTTTTAGGCCTCGGTTGATTGAACAAATTATTGATAAAAAAGTACAATTTTTTTGCAAAACTACAAATTGAATTTCACCTTGCTAGCATGTTGCGTTTATGAGTAATTGCATTTCGATACCTAGGTACAGACAGATTGAGGGATCTTTTGATGAAGCTGCCAGTTCAAGAGATTTAAATAGCCAGTTCGAAGAGGCATTTGTAAAACACAAAGATGAGCTTTCGCTCACACCTGCGGTGGTTTTACTTCAAAGGCGGTATTTAGATATATAATACACATACTCCTTTATAAAAGGCGTAGGAAACCTCCCAATTATTTTCTTTCCATTGTGGATGTAAGTTACATTTTTTTATTTGGTTTCAAAATTTTGATTCTTGCACCAAACTGAGACAGCAGGTTGAAAAGAAACAACGAAACAAAATAAGGAGTGACAATGTCCCCCCGTCCCTGAGATTTTTCTTTTTGACGAATTCCAATTTTAATGATGTATTTAAATGAAAGGCTAAATTGCTCCTGAAATAGAACACTGACATGATTTGTTGTAATCTCATTCAAAATTTACTGAAATGTACAAGGTAAATTTGACATATTGTAGTAAGAACAATATTTGTTGTATTAATTAATAAGCAAATGTTAACAATCTTATTTCGCATTTTGGTAACATTTGAACATCTGTAGTTTACTTTGAATCTTAGCGTCCGGGTGAAAATTGATCATAAATACTTGAAATTATAATAGTTAGATTTTTGGATTTATAAATACTTGAAAACTGATCATCCTATAGTATTATAAAGACTTGAAAATTAATCACCTTATACTTTAAAATATGGGCTTATTTTGGGTAATCTGTCAAAAAACTTTTATTTTACCCCGACTTTTAATATATTCATAAATTGTTAAGGATGAGGACAGGATTGTTATGGTATTTTTTTAAATTTATATGAGCTCTTATGAGATTAGGTCAAACTGATCTTGCGCACAGAATCACAAAATCAAGCCTGAATCTACTTTTGCAAAGGCAAATTTAAAAGTTTGAATAATATATAAGAAATATTAAGATTATTATAAAACAATATAATTAAATGCAAAAATACTGGAAAAAATTCAATACATTGTTAAAGATATTTTATCGAGTAAATTTCTTTTGTAAATATAATTAAGGTAGAAAAATCATTACACCTAATTTCTTTACTTCAGAAAAACATAGCTTCTAGTAATAATTATTTCAGTATGGTAAAAATGTAAATTTTCTTGTTTCTTTTATTCAAAATTTCTTTGACATTCCTTGAAAGTAGAAAGAAGTTTCTGTTCCTACTTTTTACAAAACATCTACAACAAAAGTCTATGCCAATTATTCAACTGTTTTAGATTTTAGTTCATGCCAAAGCAAGAATTTCTAAAATAAAAAAAGGATTAAAAACTTTGAATTAAAAATTAAGAAATTTTCAAAAAATGTATTATAAATTTTTTTTAAAAAATATGTAATATAGTAAAAGTAAGTAATAAATATATTTTAAATTTCGGCATATTTCTCTTTTTCTTTATAAAACTGCATTTTTTTAAAGATGATGATGTCCCATTTAAGAACACTATGTGTATTAAGTATATTCCATGTTATTAATCTCAAATGTTTACATCCTCAATGAAACATTGATTGATTGGTATGATGAAATTAGATTGTTATTGCATTAAATCAAAGTTAAGTCATTGCTATTGTATTAAATCAAAATGATAACATTTTCTTTTTATCTCTACTTGTAAATAAAAGAGAAAAATCCTTATTACTCCTGTAAACGTAGAGACCATGCATTAATTATTCAATATGCATCATGGAATAATTTATTATGATAATAAATATAGGATTATTAGCATACGAATGCTTAGGCTATTACAGAAATGTATGCAAGTAATTCGTTCCAATGCAAAAGTATTTGAATTTCTTTGCAATCATTGCATGCAAATATTGATGAAGAGTAGTGAATTCTTCTCACAAAAGTTTTAAAAAAAACACCCTCTATATCGGAATGATCTATTCGAAATAGAAAGATTATTTTTCTAGAAATATCTTTAGCTTATAATAGAACAAAAAAGGGAATCGATAAAAGCTATAATTCATTTAACTTTAAAAAATTACTCAAAATCAAAGAATATGGTTACGGTGGCAAAATTGATGCCACTATAAAGCTATATATTTTTTAAATTTTAAAATGGTGTAAAAATAGTGTTTTGCGGTTGATAAGCTTAGAAGGTATTGAGGAAAAAACTAAACTTTTTAAATCCTTATTTCATCTGCCTTTGTGATGTAGAAAACTTCTAAATAGCTGAATTAATCTTTCTAGGTATTAAGGTATATTTGTAGTGAATTTTGTTTCAATCCATTAAGGGACGGGGACTTGTTTATGTTAAAACATAACAAAGAAATGGATGATTAATATTATAAATATCAATAATCAATTTCAAACTCTTTAATATTTTAACTGTTATCTAAAATAAATTTTGAAAATGGGGAATCGTGAATCAGTAGCTCAAACAATTATATTTTCTAGAACACTATGTTAAAATTCAAAATAAATTCTAATCATTAATATCTTCGGAAACAAATTATATTTACCAATATTCTTGAAAATAAATATTGATTATATATGTTTAGTAATGATGACAGCTTTCTAAAAACGTCAGGTTATATCATGAATTTCAGAAAACTATTAGGTACTTCCATTAATCACGATTCTTTATTCAATATATTTATATTATTATTAGATAAGGTAATATCAGAGTTAAAAGCAGTTTAGGAATAAAAAAGAGCGTTTAGAAGGAAAAAAGAATTAATTTTCAAATCAAATGATTAGAGAAGAATTAATACCTCTCATATACGATTCATTACTGAATTATAACGAATGCGATAACGAGTTGCATTTTGTATACAGAAGAGTAAAAAAGTTTCTATTCTGTATAACATTGCAATCTTATAAACATTTTCAAAGAAACCAAAGATAAATTTCTTGAAAGAATAAAGACATAAGAAACAAACTTAAATGAATAAAAGTTTCAATTTTGTTTTAATTATATTAATGTCCCATTGTAAAGTAACAATAGGGCTATTTTGGGATGGACCTCGTAATTTTGAACAGCAGTCATATGATGAGGACGACACCCGAGGCTGTAAAAATATTTTGTCTCAAATTATTTTTAACATTTTATTTTTAGTTCATTAATACGGAGCGTTTTTAATCGTTTTCTAATACTTTAGAAATGATGTGGATAACTATTTACATACGCAACACCATCAGCGTGCTATTACTATTACTTAAGTGCCTTTTAGCAAGCAGTTTTTAGAAATTTTTTAGGGAAGGATATTTAATCTATGAGACGTACTCAATATACAAGCACCCCAACAAATATATATTTTGGATTTTTTTTTTCATCCAAATCAAAATTTGTTACAATTGTAATCCGAAAATCATATGCCCATTTTCATATTTTTAAATCGTTGTGTTTTAGAGCTTCCATGTTTACATGCATGTGAAAGTAATTCAGACCGAATACCAGACAGACAGATTTACAGACAATTCGATTCGGACAGCCGGACGGACAGTTTCTTTGAATGGATTTCGCTTAAAACTTGGTAGAATTTTACTAATTTATCGTAAAAGCCTTGCAGCAAATTTCATCCTTCTATCTCAAAACTCCTTTGAGTTATCGTGTTCACAGAAGATATAATTATAAAAGTGTATTTTTCTGAGGCTGATATGAAACTTAAAGAATCGTCAAAATCTCGAATTAGAATTTGACAATTTCAATACTTTCTCTTTGTGTACTTAGTATACGAAGGAAGTAAACTTTCAATATGCGTAACTTTTCCTTTGTGTACTTAGTATACGAAGGAAGAAACAAACTTTCAATATGCGTAACTTTATTTTAAAACCCTGAAGGTAAACATAAATATTAATTTTAATAATAACAGAAACATCAAAATTTGCTCAAATCCAAGAAATATAAGATTATTTCAAATATTTTACTTATAAAATATTCAACATTTTTTTTCTTCTTCTTAATTTTGCTTTATAATCTCATAGCCTTTTTCAGATTTCTACTTCCAATGAAAATACAAAGACATTTAATATGCTCCCATTATAATTTTAGATAACAAGTCTGAACGCTAAAAATAAGTCAAATGACTTTAATAAGTGTTTATACAGCTTGAGAATTGATCATTGTCAAAATATTTGTTATCTTTAAATAAATTATTGTTATTCTCAAACTTAGCTTATTCTTATATTGAATAGGCAACAGTTGCAATCATATTTCCGAAAATTAAACTTTGTTTCATATTTTTAACCAGTCACTGTTAAATAGAGCTTTAACATCAGGGTGAATTGAAAAGCTAGAATAAATAGAATTGCGAATTTCCTATTGTTCACAAGTTTTACTTATTTTTATATTAATTAAATAAGCAATAGTTACAATCCCAACTGTCTAAATTAAACTTGATTTTATATTTTAAATCAGTCACTTCATCAAGCCCTAGAGAATTTTCAAGCCTAGGTGATCTGGATAATTAAAATACATGGCACCATTTATTATTGAAATTTAGAAGCAGGTAGAAACGGATCGATAGGTGCAAATGCAATTTATACTGGGCCTTATGTTTCAACATCAAGCGAGATTTACATTCAGGGAGGCGAGCTGAAACGCTTAACGGAATCGTATTTCCATCTACCTCCACAAAACGGATGACCAGATGCTAATTTCTACCTTCGCAGAATGGATCACCAGATGTTAATTTCTGATCCTACTGACAGGATCACCAGCTAATGATTTTGGGAGAGTTAATGTTATTCGACAGCAGCAGGTGTAGATTTATTTTAATCGATTCAGTAACGGCAGATGACTGTCGGAGTAAAATTTCACTATAAATTTTTGCATAATGATTTTCATCTACATCAACCAAAGTGACAAAATTTTGACACTAAAAAGCAAAATCTGTTTCACTTTATGATCTTAAATAATCTGGGAGCCAAAAATACAATTCTACAAACAAGAAAGTTTTGAAAAAGCATTATAATTCTACTAATATTAATTATAACTTATCCTCATTTCAATATAAATCTTATTTGGTTTAATTTGGAACTTTCTTTGTCTGGTTTTTAATTTTAACTTACTTGTATTCGAAGTACACAATTTGGAAATGTTGTAATAGTTAAAAAAAATATGTCCTTGAATTTTGATGAATTCTACGTTTTAGTCCTCTTTGTATCTAAAACACGTTCTTTGGAATTCGGTCACCCTATGTGCAAGGTAATTCAAAAAAGCATGTAGAAACATTAAAATGAATTTTTTTTTAAATGCCGACATTAAAAATGTAACTTTTTACCAAATTTTGAACTAAATTACTTTAAAGAAAGGTTGTTTGTCTGAACTATCGTATGTATATGAACCCAATGACTTAAAAGCTGGTGTTCTGGCATAGGAGTAGCGCGCGTTAGGTTCGAATTCCTTGTCCAAAATATTCTTCGGGCAAGGTTGTTCTTCTGTGTTCTATATGTAAGGTGTATGAATGTGCCTCCCTGTATAAAGGGGCTCTGCAAGCGACTGTGATGAGTGTGTAGTTATGTCTTACTCTTGGCCCTAGTTGGAGCTACTTCAAAACAGGAGACGCTTCTTACGGCTTAAAACTCGCCGATCTCTTGGCGAAGCTTGTTCATGGCAAGTTCCACTAATAACAACAACATGAATTAAAAACACCAAAAACTAGAGGGGATAAATGTACGAATTTATTCCCAGAATTATAGAACAAATTTAAACTAAATGAATAGATGAATTTGTATGTTAAGTTGTCTCTTTGTATGCGTATGAAATAACAGCTTTAAAAACACAACTGCCTAGATAAGTGAATATAGTCTTGGCACTTAAATCTTAGTTTTGTGTTTAATTTTTGATCAAAACTTCCATGTATTCATGTATTTTCCTCATTCTTTTAAAAAAATGTAACGTGCAGTCTTAGATCTAAAATTGTTGATATATTTAAATTGGGGGGGGGGAACAGGTCAGTAAAAAAAGACATTAAAGCACATAATTTTCATTATACTATGACGCTAAATGCTATATATTCAGTACTGTGCAACTATATGAGAAAGTTTATATATATATAATATATATATATAAATAATATATATATATAATATATATATAATATATAATATATATATATATATAATATATATACACTCATCGAATATAAATTGTTTACTTTGAAATATTCTTAATTAGAAATATACTTAAATTAAACTAGAAACGGTTCTAATGATTCTATAGTGTGACTGAAACGAATAGCGATTTCACAAAGCAACAGATGTGGTGGTTCTAAAATTATGGAATAGACTTTAAGGATAAGAACAGAAATGTAAATAAAAGATAGGAAAGAACTGTGGAATAAACTAAGGTCAGGCATACAGAAATAAGTCGCGAAGTATAAAGAAAGTACAGTTATAGTTTAAAATTCCATCTCAAGATTTTGATGAAGCTCAACGAGTTCGAAAAATCTCAGACCTTTACATTTAATCAGATCTCTATGGATTCGAAAAAAACCCTTTTGAAATTATACCTCTCTTTGAACATGATGCTCAAAAATGCTTTAAGCTAGACAGATAAAATTTGTATGAGGTCTTTTTGTAAATTTATATCAAGTCATATAGAGGAAGCCTCTTTGCCTGGTATGAGTTAATACAAGTACAAAAACAAGAGATAAGATTTGGTGCACAAGTGAAGAAACTAAACTGTAGAAACCAAATAAAATTTTCAAATTCTTTGAGGAGTTGTTGATGCCTTCATTTCCTCGTGAATGTGAACGTTACAGCTATAAAATTAAGGGCTTAAATAAAATTTTGTATGTTTTCCTGTGACCATATTTTCAGTTTTACATCTAATTGTGGTTTTAATAGAGCTGGAAAAGGGCAATTGAAATATACATTAGATTTTCTTCTAGTTGTGTATCTTATGTTCCTCAGGTCAGGGGTTTGTCGCCAAATTTCGTCAAAGATCGCACGCTGTTCTAAAAATACTAGATTCACGTCAATGATCAATATTTCAAGGCAGTTGTTCAAAAATACAATTAGTATACAATTATCAGTTTTCTGTATTTCGTTTTTCTCTATTATTTTGAACCATACAACCACGTGTAAAGCTCTTTCAACTAAAATTTTAGTAGTCGTGACATTTAAGGCTTTGCCCAAGGTCCACAATTTCATGCGGGAAAAGAGGAGAATAACGCTTTTATTAGAGCTTGCGAAAAAGGGCTGAAAGGAGCGCTCCCGCTGGTATTGTAAAGGAGGATGTTAAAGTTCAGATTAAAAGTTGGACAAGGTCTATTAAATATTTCTGCAATTTTTCAGCCAAATAAACAATGAAATCTTGAGAACTAATAAAACATTTTAAATTTCATTTAAATAATAATATTTAATTAAATATTAACTCCATTTAATTAAATATTAATTATTTGCATATAATTTCATGAAAATGACTAACGTTTCCTTTTATATAGTTAAAATCACTTTTAATGAAACCGGAAGATTTTTATTTTAAAAAATGAAAATCGATTATTATTCAAATTGCAATATCAGTTCGAGTTAAATGATATCTCGAGACAGAAAATCCTTTTTAATTTTTTTTTCTAAATCCACTTTTTCAAAAATATTTACTATAAAAAATTACAAACGCCTTTCTAATATATCAAGTTATAAATTATACCGGGAGAAATACATACGGAAAAAAAATGCTCAGATTAAAAAATTAGTCAAAGGAAAATTTTGTATAGAATAGTTGTAATTATTTGAAACATGTAATGATTTTAATTCGTTATAACTGTCGTAGATCACGCTTGAAAATGAGGAGTCAGGTTTCTTAAAATATAAATTTATTAATCAGCCATAAAAATAGCATATCTCGCTTTTTGGAGTACTAAAAAAATAAAAACACAATTTTACACCAAAAGATACCCGGTCGGTGCATGTTTTAAAAGTTAATTCGCTTCTCGCGAAGTCATATCTATATCGATAAGAAAAGCAGAAAAACTTTTATTTGCCTTTGACACGCCTCCAGTTTTGCCAACGAAAAACTATGAAGCATGCATCAACCGTATGCAAATTGAGATCATGGTTTGGAATTGAAAAAAAATGGCTTTAAAATATCTAACAAGCGGTCCCCTTTTTCAACTCCCCCACTATCAAAAATCAATAACGATTGTTTTTTATTCAGTTCATAAGTAGACAAAAAAATTGCGTTGAATTAAAAGAAAAACCATGACAAATCAATTTTCAACAAAAACTTTCAAAAAGTCATTTTACTTTACATAGGAAAACTTTTCTACAAAATCGTAGTAATTTCTCTTTAGACATCGGCTTACTAAATATATCTGCTAAATTATTATTTGTGCTGACCTATTTAATATTAATACTTTGTCACGAATCAAATTCCTTAAGAAATAACGGACGTCAATATGTTTCGTCTTACAGTTCTCTACTAGTGAATTTGAAATTGACACAAAAAATTACGTTTTCGTTTACCTTTAAATTTAAGCTTTCATTATTCAATACATTCTTCAGCCATATGAATGCCTTTGCAGCTCCTGTAAGCGCTACATATTCAGCTTCCATAGTAGACGGGCTAATCAACTTGTTTACAAGTTCGCCATGAAACAGGAGTTTCATCAATAAATGTCATGAACCCTCCCACTGATATTCTATCATCGTGGTTAGTTACGAAATCCGAGTCTGAAAAAAATCTTAAATTTGAAGTTTTAATTTTTGAACGATCTAACATGTAGTCCTATGTGTATTTCAAATAACCCAATAATTTAAGTAAACAACCCCAGTATACTATACCGGGTTTCGATTAAAAATGAGAGAAAATATTCATCGCATACATGATATCGGGCCTTGTGCGGAGTGCAATGAATGCAAAAGATTATCAAATTTCTATGAGGAAAATTTAACAATTTCTTACTAGTCCTGGGTGAATCTAATTTAAACAGGATTTGACCTTTAGATATGGGTAAAGAATTGATTGGAAATTTATATTTTTAATAAGTTTCGCAAACTCTTACTATAAAATTTTTGATGTATAAGTAAACTATTTCCTTGTTCCTCAAATTCTAGCCCTTATATTATCTTCGTTCTACCCAATACTTTTAAGATCAAAATTGGCTTTCATTAAATTTGATACAAAATTTTTATTTTCACTTTCTTTACCAAAATTGATTATAACATCCACATAAAATAAAAGAATACTTTTTAAAGTATACACACAGTTACACCAATCTAACTCCAAGTTCAATTTAATCAAAATATTTTCCAATTCTAAAAACCATTAACGGCCTTTTGTAATAGACAAACTTCATGGGGCTCAGTTTCATATCCTTTTGGTCGTTTCGTATACAAAATTGTATCCGATTTAGCATATAAATAATATTTATGTGGATATAAATAATGCTTAGTCTATTTCCACAAACATTAACAGATACTAAACTCTGAACATGGAATTAAGCTAGCATCAGTACAAGCAAAAGATTCGTGTGAAATTGAGAATTTTGGGCTCACCTCTGGAATTAAACGACTAGCTAATTAATCACCAATATCACAATTGTCCTCATTATCTACATCATAAAATTACATAAAATGTAACATCATAAAATTCAATTTAGGGTACTGTTTAGAGCTTTGACATGTCAATTGCTCTAGTTTTCTCATCAAAATGCACATTTACGGTTTTTATTAATTTATTTTCATCCTTCGACTATATCCGATAACTTTGTATACTACGCTTAACCCATCAATATACCTAATTTGGCCCGCAAATCCAATGTATTTCTCATTTGTTTGAGTACATCAACATATGCCAAACAACCAAATGGTTTCAGATGCAATACCGATTGTTTTTTACCGGAATTTCTCTGAAGGAGTTTTATTTCCATCTTTATGACATACACGATTCCAAATGTACGTAAAATAAAGTAAAGCTTCACCCCAAAACTTTTCTTCTACTCCACTAGATTTCAGTAACGTTTTAACAATTTAACAGCTTTATATGGAGTATCTTTCCGCTACGCCATTCTGTTCGGGTATGTAAGGGTTCGTTTTCTCTTGATTTATTCTCGATTCTTCGAAAAAAATTATCAAACTCTGTATTACAATATTCTAGTCCCCCTTCAGTCCTGCGTGAGACTATTTTCTCAAGTAAAAAGCTTTCAGAACATCTGACTTCTTACTAATTGAAAATACAATTACCTTTCTAGAATAATTGTATATTATTGTAAGGAAATATTTATTTCCTCCTTGGCTCAACGTAGGCATTGGTCCACAAAGATCCGTATGTACCAATTCCAAAGGGCACTTTGATCTGATGGCCACCGTCTTTTTAGATGATACTCCTCTAGATTTCACTAACTTGCATGGAATACAAGTTATGAAATCTAGAGGAGTATCATTTAAACATGTTATCTGATAAAACAGGAAGACCTCTGACACCATTATTCCCACTACTTTTCACAGTATATTCATTATTAATGTGACAAAATCGGTTTTGCAAAATTCCTTTTGACCCCTTCTTTGTCGAACAGGTTACATTACTAGCAGAATTAATCTTTTTAGGCTTTGGGGTAATATATATTTGCAGGTTTAAAGAAATATAAATTACCACGGCGTACAGCAAAGAACAATTTTTCCAATCTTTATTATAAACGTGGATTTAACGTTTTGAACCTACGAAGTGTGTACCTCGTTTCTTTAATTTTTAACCAAATAACAATTTTCTCCTCAACTTAGAATTATGTAGAACATTTGACAATGTTATTTCATTAAAGGAATCTTTAACTAAAAAACATTGTTACGATTCCTTCAACTGAGCAAACTTTATCACCTATTTTTAACAACATTTGAATATCCGTAACTGGTCTGATATCTAGAAATAATATTTTATCATTGCAAAAACGAGTTGTTGAAGCAGTATTAATTACCCAAACGCCTTTATCTGGACTTTCTTCATATAAATTACAACTAGATTATAACAGAGCATTTAATTCTATTAAGTTGCCTTCAGCATCACTAAAATTTGGGTTAACATTATACTCTGTAATTAGAATTTTGTTGAGAGACTTTAGAAGAGGGTTCATATCCTTACAATTTATCTTTAAATGACCATAATTTTTACATAGAAAACTAGGGTCTATTTTATTATAGGGCCGTTTGACACTTCTGTTTTGCTTAATAAAAGTCTTACCGTCCTGTTTCTGGTTTCGTCCATTACATCTTGAATCTCCGGGAACTGCATCCTTTACATTAGAAACAGTATTCTTTCCCCCAGGAACTGTACTCGATTCTTTAAATTTGAAAGCACTGCTAAGATAAACACTCTCCACTTTGACGAGGTCTTGCTTCATGAGCTGTAATCGGTTTGACCCCAGTAACAATTCCAATTCAATCTTTTGGGCTGTAAAATACTCGTCTTTTCACTTGTAAATTTGTTGAACTGTTGACTGGAATTCTTGAGGAAGGTACCTTATCATTTGGAACCAAGGTATATGTCATTCATTTTATGACCAACTTTTTCTAATCTACCAGCTGCTTCCTTTACACGAGATATGAAGATTCCAACATCATCCCCCGGTAGATATGTAGTATCGAAGAATACATCTATGATAACTCTCGCACTAGCCATGGGTTCGAAGTGGTCTTTCAAAATCTTCCAGTTCTGTCTTTTCTCACCTGGTGATCGTACTTCTTATTTGTTACCAAATCCACTGGTTCAGTCTTTATTATAAATTCCAAGCATCCGTAATGCATAAAACGGACTTGCTCACCACGTTTCCTTTCGATCCAGTTATGTTGCGTCAAAACTGGAATTTCACTACACACTTCCATCTGCAAAACTTAGTTTTGTTATCGGAAACCATCTGAACTAAATTATCTTACTTTTCTCGC
This sequence comes from Argiope argentata, assembly GCA_026289955.1. Classification (NCBI taxonomy): domain Eukaryota; kingdom Metazoa; phylum Arthropoda; class Arachnida; order Araneae; family Araneidae; genus Argiope; species Argiope argentata. The sequence continues at coordinate 1,329,466 of JAOUZG010036138.1, forward strand.
ATAAGATGAGATACTACGTGACTAAAAATTTCATTGCTAACCTTCTAAAGTGGACATATCCTTGGCCCATAACGCTTGTTGTCGACAACTATTTAAAATGAGGAGCCAGGTTTCTTAAAACATAAATTTATTAATTAGCCATAAAACATAACTCGCTACTTAGAGTATCAAAAAATAAAAGCATAATTTTATACGAAAAGATACCCGGTCGGTGCATGCATTAAAAGTTCGCTCGCTCCTCGTGAAGTCAGCATCTCCAACGCTGATATAAAAAAACCCTTTTATTTGTGTTTTGACACGCTTCCAGTGTTGCCAACGAATATTTATGAAGCATGCATCTACCGAATGCAAATTGAGATCATAGTTTGGGATTGAAAAAAATGGCTTCAAAATATCTAACAATAATGAAAGTATTTTCGTTACGATTTTAATCTTTACTGTTAAAAATATTATGAAAAAAATATTCTTAAAAATTTTCTGATGTTCAACTATTTTTACTAGAGTAAAATTTTTTACTCTTTTGGAATAATGTTTGCCTGTTTTATAAAGCAGATTTTTATGTCTTTAAACTGGTTTCTAATCGTTAAATGCATCAGTAAAATATCCCTTTATTCTTCATTAGAATTTAAATAAACTGTTAGTTATAGGTTTTGTACAATGCTTCATTCATTATTCGATTCTCATTCTATTTTATTTATGTATTTGTTGAGTTCATCTTTCAGTTTATTGTTGTTGTTCTCAAGTTCTACTTTACAACGGAAGGAGGGGTGCAGTAGGTTCTGAAGGTATCACCTGAGGTATACCCTGAGCACCTGAGGGCAGAAGTCTGACTTCTAGCTCACACTGGTCCCAAAACTTTTTTACGGGCCGGACTTCATTCATGAATTAAATTCGTTCATCCAAAAATCGTAATTTAGATCTGGAGCAGAAACGATCACCTCTGACTCAGTAACACCAGTGGTATTACTCTCCGCATGGAGTTCTTTGTGATTTAATGTGCGCCAGACACCACGCAAGCACGAGTCTTCGGTTGGCGAATTCGAACTCCCAGCCCACTTCAGTTTATTAATCATTAGCTTTGTAATTACTTGCAGATTAGATACAAGAAACTATATATATATATATATATATATATATATATATATATA
>JAOUZG010036138.1:1331013-1352096 GCA_026289955.1 Argiope argentata
TATATATATATATATATATATATATATATATATATATAATGTAAAAAAAGAACCAGAAACATGTAGAGAGGGAAAAGCAAGCACAGAATAAGTAAGTTTATCCTTTGTTAAAAATTGCATCTAGTGGAAACAATATGAAAACTTTCTTCTTCTGTCAAAATTATCTTAAATTAATCTAGATTAAAGTAGTTGTCACCACGTTTTTATAACGAACGCTTTTACGTTTTTTGGAAAATGTAAACCTCTGTAGACAATCTGTCCTTTTTATTTTCGCATTAACATTTAATTTCTAGGTTTGTGATATTAATGCGGGCTATAAGGATGAGAAAATATATATATATAATCTTGCAGTTATTTAAAAAATTGAATATTTTGAGGCTGCTTAAATATTTAGCATTAGAAGATGAAAGAATAGGAATGTTCCAAGATTCTTTAAAAAAACAGAAATAAAACTTAAAGATATGAAAAGCGTAATTCACTCATAAAAATTTAAAAGATAAATGAAAGAGAAAAAAAATTCTGGGTTGCTATCTATCTTTCCAAACAAACTTCCAAAATTGTGTAGCGAGATTCAAAACTCTTCTCAAAAAGTTAAAAAAAAAGAAAATTGTGTATTATTTTAATAAATTGTAGAGAGAATCCTGATTCAAAATTCCGTATACAAACAGAGGCTATGGAAGAAATCACAAACACGAAATTTAATTGCGAAAGAATGTACATCGGTGAACCCTTTCTTCCGCTTATGCACAAGCGACCACCCCGTCAACTCTGAACAAAAAAGAATCGAATAGATTTATTGAGATCGACTGCTATCTTTAGCATTGCCCGCTCAAAACGCTGACCGATTTGCCAAACTGAAATCCTCTTCAATGGCCAACTTTGTGATAATTGGATCCTAGCCAAGAAGTGGTAAATCACTGAGCTTCCGTCGATGAACTCCAATCGAAAAAGACAGAGAATAGTGAAGATGCAGAAATTGCAATCAAATTACTGATGAATGCTTTTTATTTAAAATTACTTGTTTGAAGACACTTTACATTTAGTCCAGTTTCACTATAACAGCTTAGAATTAATACAAAATTGTTCAGAGTTTACAAATATGTAATCTTCATAGTGGAGGTAGAAAGATACGCAAACATTTAAGAGATCACACACCAAGTCGCAGATGTTTACTCTGACAAAGGGAAGAATGTTTGCTATCTATCTAAAAGTGCTGTTCGTTTTCTCCATACGTATTGGGAGCTTTCAACAACTGGCACTGAAATTCAATTTCAACATTGTTGGATAATGCTCTCTAGCTCATCTGAATGGCGTTTCTGGTAATACTTCTCACTTCCGTGACAGACTGCAAGTTTAATTTTGAATCATCCTATAAGACAGTATTATTAAATTATTTATGAATTTAGCAGGAAGGTAAAATAACAACTCCGTGGTTCACAACAATTCTTTTAAACATAATTGATTAAACTGAAAGTAAGCTTTTCCATTTCCACACACGGTTAATACGTACTTCTAGAAAATAAGAAATTTAAAAGTCTTCTAAAGCATTTCATTAAATGCTCGATTCTTTTAATGTTTCGTTTTTTTAATACTTGGATGTAATAGCCAGTAACCCTTGCGTTTTGTATAACTCGGGATATTCCTATAAGGAATTTATCTATTTAGATCGATTGTTTTAAATTAGGTTTTCAAGTAATTGAATCTTCTTTCAGAACTCATACATTTGATAAACATGATGACAAGATTATTGAGCAGATGCCATTCGTCTGAAATAACTTAAAACGAATCAGAAAAATCTGAAAGAAACGAGTTATTATCACACCCACAATATAGTCAAGATCTTGCTGTGTCTATTACCATGATGCATTTTTGGGGGCATTTTGGAATTGGTCTATGATATTTCTTTTTTTCCCTCCTTCGTGTATATATTTTTTGAAATTTGACGATGTGAAGAAAAGATATCTAGACGTTTTTACTTCCCAATCGACTAGATGGTATTGCTAAGAGATATAAATCCATCAAAAAGATGGCAAGAAACTATTTCTCGAGGCAAATTATAATTTGTTTTATATTTACTTGTTTTGTACTTTTAATGAAATTTAGCTTTCAAAAACAAAAATACTTTTGACGCATCGTATATTATACTGCTGCATTAGAAAGGTGCAACTCAAGACTGCACATTTAGTTAAAATCTAGATATATAGTAATTTAAGAAATATTATATATAAAAAAATCCAAGTGATGTGTTTATTTTTTGCTTTAAATTGCGCATTGAATGGAATCGGACGCATTTTGCCATTTACTTATTCTGTAAAACTGTTTCTCTTCCAAGAATGTTGTCCGCGGGGAGAAACTCATTTCCGCAGCAGACGGAAATGGACAAGGAAGTTGCATCTTCACTCCGCCGCTCTTCGAAAGGCGGAGTCTGCTGCGTAAACGGATCGAAATGAAAAAGGCGGAGTCAACAGAATTGTAAGCACAACTGGCTGGCAAGTACAGATCTTGTAACGATGAATCATTCATTTAAATATTTCTTACCTTTTTTTTGTTGTTGCTGCTGTTGAGGAAAATTCAAAAGGCAGAAGACAGCTATTTTTGTTATAAATAGCAGCGTCGCAAATAAAATCTGCAAAAGAAATATAATTTAGATAACTTAGCAAGGCAATGCAGTTTATATTTATCTTATTGTAGACGTGAAAGATACACTAGATTTTTTCTTAGTTCTATAGATTACTTATAATAGTTCATAGCTTAACCTAATTATTATAACGATAGTTAAAATGATATTAATGAAATAATATCGAAGTATAAGATTAGCTGTTGTTGTTCCTCTTGAAATCTCACTTTGAAGAAATTCCATTTAATATTGTACTTTTATCATAAAAAAGATATATTTCTATCTATAAAAGCATCTATATAAAATAATATAAACATTAATTCCAATTGTTCTTAGTAGCTTTAAGTTAAAATATTTCGTGACTTATTAACTTGAGTCAATATTTGAATCTTATTGTAAGATTTATTTACTGGAATTCAGTTTTTTGCAGTAAAGCGTATACGAATTTCCGTATTTTATAATACATGTTAACAAAAAATTAATAAGTCTGAATTTGTGATCAAACAATAACATGTCGTTTCTAAAATGCTCAGTATATTTTCAAATTGCACAATAATATTTGAGAATTTTATATCCTCTTAGATTATGCTTCATCTTTTTAAAAAATCATTTATACTTCATTTATTTTATAATTTTTCAAAAAATTCAAATTGAAACTCAAATTTTCAAGCATACAATTATCAATGAAATTCATATTCATAAAAAAAATTCTCTCTTAATTATGATGGAGTTAATGATTAAAATATTTAATTTTATATTTGTTATAAAATTAAACAAGTAAAGCTCACTCATTGTAGCGATCTTCAAATGGCCTTTAATGGATAATCATTATTTAGAAATGATATGTAGGCTTTTTATTTTCAAGATATTTTAATATTAATCAAAATACCGAAATATAAAATGCCACATTTATTTTTTGTACAGTTTATTTAATTGCGTTTAATAAATTTTAAAAATATTGACACATGTTTCTTTCAAGACATTCACTGTACATGTATTTTAATTAAATAAGTGTTGTTTTTCCATACTTTATCAAACTCAGTTATGTAAATTGCAATCATAGTATCTTCTGCGAAAGTGCCAAAAATTCCACTGTTCATTTTTAAATTTAGGATTACTTTTTTAAGCTTAGTTTTTAATAAGATTACATGTGCTCATAAAAAATTCATTTATTTGTCAAAAAATTTAGTTATCAAAATTAATTTAGTTATCATACAAAAATCAAAATAATATTTAATAATATTGTGACAAAAGTATCATTTTTCCAAGGACATTTAGGTATAATTTGTAGGTTTTCTTTATTATTGTCCCATTCTTGCCAACAGAATTTTACGAAAAGGTAAAGGGCAATTACTAATGCAGCATAAAATTAGTATCCAGTTTCTCCCCAAGCATGATAAAACCATGACCATCAACTAAAAACTAACCAAAAGTTTATCACCTTTGATGGTTACTGCAAATGATAACAAACCATTTTAATGGTTGCAGTAAAAAGGATCAGGATTGCCACATTTGACAGTAAATCTCCAAAAAATTCTTTAGCAACTGGATAGTAATTTTTCATTCCAGTTAAAGAGGATAAGATTCCTGCTATGATAATAAGATGATTAATTAAAAACAATAATATAAAAATAAATATTTGAATGGAGAATTTCATTGTCAGTTTCATACTTTTCATCCGAATGCAGAGTAGTTCAATTTCAAAAGATAATGTTTTAAAAGTTAGAATGGAGTCAATTCCCATGACGTCACAGTCATACGTCAAGCGTATCTGCTCATGACGTCTAATATTCAACTGCAAGCTTCATAAGCTCTGCTGTGACGCCATATCCATTTTCGTCCTTCAAAATCTGCAATGAGTTCCAAAATGAAATTGCTGCAACGCATTTTACATGTATCATATGAATATTAATTAACTATTTGAATTTCTGGTTTTCAAATGCAAGTACATATCATTTGGTTTGTTGGATTAATTTAGTAACTTGTAACTGTAATATACGTCACCGTAGGCAATCTGAGTAAATTTGAAGCACGTAAAAAGATCAGGAAAAAAGGAACGTGAAAAGTTAATGTTTCACAATTTATTCGAAAAGTGAATGCTATTAGTATGAATAATGTTGAATATATTAGTACACATTTATTTGTTTCTTTTTGCATTCGTGCGAATAGAAGATTAAAATAATCCGTTGGTGACTTTCAAAACAAAGGATTAATGAAAGTTGCTATGACAGCAAAAGAAACCCTTTAAGTTCCAAAGCAGTATGATATGCAAATATTTTTACAGCTGGTGAAATGCAAAGTTTTCAATTGACGGATGTTAATAGCTTGCTTTATATGCAATTTTTAGTTTTGTATTCTTTGCCTTCATCAAATATGCTAATTTTCTATTTAAAAAAATAAGCAACGCATTGCATAGAAAAGGGAAAAATACAGTGATGTATTAATGCTCTTTTGCAATTTCATCTGCTAAATTAAATAAATTAGAAAAACTTTATCTAAATTCAAATTAAAATAATATACGCAAATCAACGGGGATCTTTGCTCAGTTTTTGTGTGTTTACGCTTAAATTTTACACTTATGAATTACAGTGTTTATGTAATTAATTCTGAATAAAAATTTCATTTTAATTAAAAAATTATTTAAGTGAATATATCGTAAAGCATACGAGTTCATATTCGGAATAAAAAGAAACATAACCTTTGTATTTCCTTATTTAGTACAACGTATTAAGAGAACAGACACACATAATACATTTCTTTTATTAGATCTTAATTAGGTAATATCTAAGTAGAGAAATATTAAATGATTAACTGCGAATATGCATATTCATACCATACGATTGTATAAGTCCGTATCCAATCTATTGATACCCTTAAAACAAATAAAATTTAAACAATATGACTTTATCAAGCAAGAATAAAAGCTCCATTATTCTATATCATAGATTTGCCTTGATCTACAAGTTTATATATTACATTTATAAAGAATTACTTGGCTTCCCTTGAAGAAAAAAACCACGAGGTGCTTTTGTGCCTCTTCCTCCGATTTTAAATTTTTATTGTTTAAATTATTCTGCAAAGACCTAAATAGAGGATAATTGGGAGAATAAAACAAGATTGTGAAAGCATGGTGGGTATAATAGAATTTCACATTTTAAATCCAGCAATTTTTTCAGCATTTGTTGAGCAGCATGTTTTTGGCACTGTGGTAGAGGAAAATTGCTCCTTTACTGCTTGTCAGTAAATTTAGTTCACGCCCTCCATGATGTCGCTACGACAGTTTTCTTGTATCCCGCTCACTACGTCAAGTAGAGTATAACTCTGGCACAATCACCACTTTAATGAATATTAATGGAAGGAATTTTAAATATAGAGATGAGAAATCGCTGGTAAAATAAACGAGTTCTATCTTCTTTAAACAGTGGTAATATAATTGCTTTGCTTATGTCCCGATGGCAGAAGTTAATTCCTTCAAGGTAGTGGGGAGGGGGATTGAAAAGATGGAGCTTATTTTATGACTGATCTTAGAACCTATAATACAAAAGTGTCCATATTGGCATTAGAGATAATTCTCAGGATGTGATGGTTTTTTCGATAGTCATGCAAACAAAAACTACCCAAATTACGCGTTAAATTTATTATTGGGTTGGCAGGGAAAATTATTGACCAATCCAGCATGCCAAGAACTCACCATCGCAGCCTCGTCGGATATAAGGAGCATACAGATTCCACCAACGAAACGTGAACACAGCCCAAGACACACAAGTGACCATCAGGTCCACCGTCACTAATCCAGTATTGCTTTATTGAGCCTTAAAAAATTTACAAGCAACAGGCTATGGCAGAGATTAATTACAGAAATTGTATGGACAATGGGGCTTCGTATGGTCTATAATGCCGATTTTTGATTCATAGAAAAAAATCGATATTCTTATAAAAATCAATTTTTTAATATAAGTGTTTGAAAAATATCGTTTTATCGTTATCATAATCACGTATCATGGTTCACGATTAATCATGATACATTAAATCGATAATCACAATTAATTTACATTTTTGACCTCATTTTGGTTTCCAGGTAGCGTTTATTTTTATTATTCTCCATTTTCCCCCCTTCATACTTAATTTTTGATAATATTTCTATAAATACTGTCATATTCTATTATATAAAGTATCTGAACGATACCATCAACAAATTTATATTTAAATAATAATAAAAGAATTTCATTTATATTATAATTATGCTATTATTTCATTTATTTTTATTTTCATTTATATTTATAATTTAAGTAAACTTTTTATGTTTTATTCATTCTAAACATGAGAAATATCTTCCAAAATTAGGTGTAAATCAATTTTAATACTTTTTAATACCTTTATAAATTAACTGTAAAAATCATACAAATAATTGAACTCAAAAAGCGTTTATTCAGAAACAGATGCTAAAAATCATTCAATTGAAAAAAACTTAAAGAAGTTACCCAATTAAGTAATTACGGTCTAATTAAAACATTAAGTAAGATATTATTATTTCATTAAAAATACATTAATTTAAACTTGAAATTCAGAGGTTCAAATATGTTTCCTTCGAGCGTTGCCATCATTTTCGAAGTATTTTGTCTATAGTTTGTCTAATTACTTCTATACAAGTTTTTAAAATTCTAAATTTTGTAATGGAACTCAAAAAATTACTTGCGTACATATACTGTAAAAAAAAACTGAAAAAATTTCAATTTGAGTTAAACTAAAGTCCTATTTTTTGAAATTTTTTTATCTAAAAATTTTGTAAATCATATTTTATTTAGTATAATAAATTTTTTAAACATTTTTCAGTCAAAATTGGCGTTTTTTATCAACTTTGTATTACTAATCTAAGCAACCAACTCCATGGAGATTGCAACTTAATATATAAATATTCTTGATAAATAAACTTGAGTTAAAATTCAACTTTTATATTTTATTAAAAAATACAAATATTTTATCTTACTGTAAGATAATACACTTTTAACCACTAAATATAGCCATGATATGTTGAGCAATTATTCGACAAGAAAAAAAACTTTGCTCAAAATTAATATAGCAGATAACTTTCAAATTTTATGTTCCAGATATAAAGAAATATAAAAGTAGCGGCGTAAAAATGAAATTTTCAGTTATGCATTGAAGTTAAAAATTTAATATAAATAGAAAGCTATATGTATGATCTCAAACAGTCTGGAGTAAAAAATGCATCGACCTTTGAATTCTTTCATATATTCTTGCAGTAATACATTTAAGAGAGATCAATACCAGCGTTTTTAATGCAAGACAAATTTACTAATGTCAAAGCTTAATCATCTACCATAAAATGCTTTCTACACATGTAACACATTATATTTCATCTTCTTTCTACACATTATATACTTGAACTAACCTGGGTTTTCTGAATAAATGGCAAAATATATGCAAAATGAAACTTTGGGCAAATGCACTTTAGTGAATAAGAATCCCTTCCCCTCCACCTTAAAAGGCACAAGAATGAACAATGGAAAATTAATTCCTGGATTGATGACCACAAAGATTCTTTTTCCGGCTCATTTCAAAACTAGTTATTTGAAGAATTAATATAAGATAAAATTACCAAAGTTTAACTTATTACCTTCTCATGTCATATTTGTAATATTTAATAAATTATTCTCAACATATTAATATTTTAAACAAAAAATAAAATTTCACTTTATTACAACCAAAATTGGATGGTTTTGAATATTGTTCTTTTAGACTGCTTTAGATCATTTCATTGGCTCCAAGTAGCAGTTGATTGCTCTAAAATGACGGAATTGAATACTTCACAGCTCAGTCTATTTTGATAACAACAGAATGAAAGTTGTTTGTTTAAAATATTAGAGCGTAAAATATATTTTACGAAATACGATTAATAAGACCGACAGACTGTCCAAAAATAAGGCTTCAAATTTTTTTCAAATGCACATTTACTGAATTACTTTTTTTATATTTTTATTCCTACATTGAAAAGATAATCAATCTGTATGGTTTAATTATGATTGGAAGAAAGTAAACATTGATTCTTAGATAAGAAATAAAAAGTAAATTTTGAATGCAATGAAAATTTTTCTAGACATAAGCAAGGAACAATTTCAAGGCACATCTCACAATATTTCACATACAGTTGATAAAGGTCAAGGTATGCCAGTTCTAAATAACTTGGATTATTTTGATACAAAAAAAATGTAAGTAGAACTTTCATAAGCTTGTATATGACATCGTGATCTCTTGCAATGTTTCAAGATTGTTAATGCTCCTGTCCATGTTGTTAAAAATTGCATAAAATTGACAAATATAAACTTTTCCCCCGAATGTTGTTGGTAAATTATTATACATAAATACATCCAATAAAATTATTTTATTTATTTTTAATTTATACATTTTTATTAGCATAATAAACAAATTTTTTGACTGCCAGGTATTGCCACTTGTGGAAAATGGAAATTTAATTTAATTAATAATCTGTTTATAATTAAGATTTGAAAATTATTAAAATACTATACAATCATAGAGATTACACAAATGCTTGAAATTTCAGTTCTCTAGCATATCAAGAAAATTAATTACGAAATTTCAAAAAATATGTGACGATAGGTTTGACTTAATATAAATATATATTAAGCGAAGTGAATTAAAAGTAATCTATAATGAAGTAATAGATATTATCAAAATAGGTATCTATTTGATTAGCTGTGGCGAATTTCAGCTCCTTTGATCTGCTACGATCCAATGGGCAGTGTTATTTGATCGCGGTTCTACATAGTTTCGGCTTGAATGAACTAAAGTCGTTCACACTTTATCAGGTTTTGGTGAGACACGAGGAATCCTTTCAGTCATCTAACGCACATTAAGTACTTTTATACCTTAAACGACATTCTGCTTTTAATAGAATTTATACTAAGCCCTTCTATTCCAGTATTTACTATAGTAAGAATAACCTTTTGTGAAGAATTTCCTTTTGAAATTTGTATATTTAAACGATATTGCTAGGTATTTGACGCACTTTCGTAAACTCGTTGACATACTCAAAACGTACTCTCTTTTTTCTAGATATTTAAAAAAATATATTGATGGGAAATTTTAACATACCATTTTGTTTTGAAATTTGTTTTCTTCTTACTTATTTTTTGTGGTAATATCCTAGTATCTATTTATCTTGCTACCTATTTTTTTCCCTTCTTTTTATAGCATAATTTATCATAATATGAATTTTGTATTAGCTTAGCTTCCTTTGATTGAGAATATTCAATCCGAAATATTCTATTGTAATTTTCTTTAAAATTTTTATTGAACTCTTGTTTGGTTTCAGTTTATCATGAAATAAAACGGATTTGAGGTTGCACCATCAAAAATGGAGTATTAAATTCATTGTATAAATTTTTTTAAGTCTTAAAGGTCATTTTTTAAAAATATTCAGTTTCTCAAGATTAAAAATAAATTTTGATAAGGTTTTGTTGGATATTTTTGGATAAGGTTTTATTGGATGTTTGAAGAGGGTTTCTCTCCAAGTTCTAAAATTAGTTTGATCTCTCACAAAAAAATCCTTATTTATGATGGCATCCATAATACTTAAAAAGGAACGGAAGGCCTTTTGATTTTGTTAATGGGCGTAAAGATTTGCTTGAAAGCTAGAAGTAAGCAGAGGGATTAAAAAGCAACAAACAAAATTAAATATGCCTGGCATTGCACTCTCTGCTTTATTTCTTTACTGTATGGCTTCCTCATCTGTCATGCTTGAATTCAGTAGCAGTTCGATAGAGGAAACTGAAATGTTACAAGGTTAGTCTTGCTTGCTGACAGTTTAACAAGAATTAAACTAGTGTAGCATTGACCTTTAATTTAAAAGAAAGCAAATAAAATAAGATAAAAAGGATATTTTATATAAAGAAAAGATAATTTATTAGTGTTTTTAAAAAAGCAAAAAAGAAATTTTTTTCTCTCAAAAATTCTTATCTTTATTTATCATTTTAATACATAAATAAATATTTTAATTCCTGTTTATCTTTTCCTTCTTAATTCCTTACTTCTCCTTTTCTTTTTTATTCTTTCTCTATTGTTTTTTGCTAAAAATGTGGTTGTCAAGACAAATTGTGATGGCATGAGATGATCGAAATACTTCAAGTAATTGAAATTAATTTCATTTATAAGGCATTTTGAATTTTTAACGAATGTTAAGGAAATTTCTTTTTATGTTATTTATTGTGCTACCGTTTAGCTATCTTACTTCGTAATGTTAGTTAATTTTTCCCACCTATAAAAAGTACAATGAATTTCAAAATAAACATCATGGATACATGCATCACATAATTTTTGTATTGCTCTTTTTGAATAAGTTAAGGTATGTGATGATGTTCGGGATAAACTTTTTGAAAAACGCTCTAAAATGATTATATATTTGAACTTTTGTATACAATAGATAGAAAAAAAACCTCTATGAAACTGAAAGATACCAATTAAAAATTGAAATTTTTTCTGTCACTTCACAGTACAAGAAATGCCGAAAAAACAAATGTGCATTTTAGTCGCTCTATTTTTCACGTGAGGATCCACAGAGTGTCTTTTCGTAACGAGCCGTTGATGTTTTACATCTTTATAATCATTTTTTATTATTATCTCGATCTGTTTTAAAGATAGGAATGTTATCTCCGCAATTTTTCATCTGGTAACACCACAGGTGGTTTCATTGGGGGACAAATGATCTACTTTACTATACCTCTGCATCACTTATATGAGTATAGCAGCAGCCATTCCAAATTAAAGAGTGGCAAGGGACTTAAGCGAGCATACTGTGTGCGTGTGATTTCCTAATCACGTGAACATCATCTTCAGTGCAGCTTTAATTTCGGAGTAACACTCTATAAGATCAAAAGCTAGCTCAAGCTAGCCTTTTCATTCTTTCTGCTTATCTAATCATTTTGTTTTTTCATCTTTTGCTATTATTTGAACAAAGAAAATCTTTTCTTCTCATCGATGAAATATTATGTTGTATCAGAGATTTGACACATATTCAGATCTTTCGCTTTTAAAAAAAAGTCTAATACAGACGTCAAATTCGAACATGTAGGATTTATCAATATAAGCAGCAATTCTCCCAATATTAAGAAAAATTATGCAATATAAATAACTTTGTAAAAATTTTTTAATCAAAAGCCCTTTAGAGAACAAATTAATTTGAGGAATTGTTTTCAGCAAACAATTGAGGAAATTTTCCTAAAGGTTTTCACAACAAGTGAAACTATATAACTTACTAAATAACTTTTTATATTTCGAATCATCTAGGATGCCCAGAAGTTTGAACCATCTGCAAATATATAAAAATTACCATGAAGTCTCTAATTTATTTTAAGTTCGCAAAACCGGATGACATAACGTTTAAAATTTATTGGATTTAAATATTATTCCATCTTTGTAAACTATTATGGCGCCCGATTGCTTTTAATTTTACATTTTGAGAGAAACATCAAAAGGTTTTTTTTTTTTTAGAAAACAGCTAAAATGCTTTATCTTATGAAACAAGAAATACTTTTTAATGATACGGTTAAAAATTTAAATTTATGATGTTTGGTATTCTTTATCGAATTTTTATGGAATTTTCATCTGAATCGAATTACTTATAAATAAAGGATGCAATTTTAACTATTATAAATATATAAAAAATATGCTCATTCTTAAATTTAAATTAAAGTACCAAACGACATACTTCAAATGGACATAGGCTGTTTTAAAATTTAAAAAAACAACTAGCTTTTGCTGTAATGGCTTTTAATTTACTTAATTACGACAGAATAACAAATTAACTTTCTTAGGTATTTTTTTTATTTGCTTGCAACAATTTTTATTCATATCATTGAAATCGACGTTTAATTTAATGATATTTGATTAATTAATATTTCAGGTTTAACGGTAAAACTTCTGAATGGTCTATTTTATGTCGAAGTCACAGACTCTCAAATAAAATACTTAATAATGACTTTTCTCAAAGTATATGATTAGCTGTAAATTTAAAAATCGCGAATATAATACTGAAAAACACTCGTTACTAATAAAAATTTCGTTAAAAAAATAATACTTTTTCCATTATTTTTTACATATAAAAATAAACTTGAAAAATTAATTTTCAAGAAATCAATTTTATATTCTGGAGTGCCTTTTTTCCCAATGCCTTGCAGAATATTAAACAAAACTATCACCATTTGAAATTTATGCATTCAAACCGAAAACAAATCTATATTTTAAGATTTCTATTTCTGCTATATTTTAATTTCATCATGAGCTAAAAGTTTGAAAAAGCAAAATGAAGTACGTTCAAATGAAAAAAGCGGATATTTCTAGTTTCAGATAATTATTTAAATATTGAAAATTTAGCTCATAACACTTAAAGGTATTTCTCTGCAATAAGCTGTTTACAGATCTCCTCATATTTGTTTTTAAATCTGAGGAACGAGATTCTTTTTTTAAACAAAGGAGTGGGGGGGCTCGACTTAACATAAACAGCCACTTAAAAAAGGAATGCAAAAATTAAAAATTCCTATTTAAATCAGGATTTTTTACTTACTTAACAAGATTGTCATTACAAAAATAAATTATAATTCAAAAAATGCATTAATGAACCTAAATAACATGAAAACGTATAGATATCTAGGATTTAAATATATTTATTTAAATATTTATCATTGAAAATCATTGAAGTAAAATAGATATTGAAAATTTAGTTCATAGCACTTAAAGATAATTCGCTTCAACAGACTATTTACAAATGTGCTCGTATTTGCTAGTCGAACCTAAATGCAACGATTCCGATTCCGAATTATGAGTCTCGTTCAAAACTACAGCTTGAAATATTAGAGAATATCGTTTTAAATTTTAAAATCTATAGTAATAGTGGAATTTCTGTATTGGCATTTGGATCATCCTTAGAATAAATAATGCTCAAGAAATAATTTTTTGTCTTACGCAGCATAATGAATGAAAATTAAAGACGTCTTTGCTCTTATAATTAAAAAAAAACTATAATAGTTGCGAGTGCACGCATGTGTGTTTGAAATTAGCGGTTTACATTGAAAGTAATTTCATGTGGCGTTAAAACACGTAAAAATATGCATAACGCTATTCGCCGGTGATTTACGACAACTCTTTATAGTGCGTATGAAGCTAATAGAGAAAGCATCACCGGTAAATGACTTAAATAGCGTTTTATTCACTCTAAAGCACACTCAATGAAATAAAAAGTCTCCTTTTAAAAATAGAGTTTTCCATTACACTGGATATAAAACATTTCTGAATTTTATTTAATATTATTAATTCGGCTTAATCCGTGCAGATCATATTCAGAACTATTTAACTGGGCATAATTATATACTGAGAATTTTTCCCAATATTTTCAACTTGAACAGTTATCGAAAGTAAATAAATAAAGACTGAATACTGAAGTCAAAAACATTATACTGTAGAATTCCAAATATTTGAACTTCAGCCATCCATCATTCTAGTCAGAAAGGAGAAAATACCCAAACAATATCTTCGCTTAAAAAAATTACTGAATTCAGGCTATGATAATTTAACAAAGTACGCAAGTATGGAAAATACAAACAACACTGTATTTGGAACCATTCAAAAAACACGTTATATGTAAATTGATATTTTTAGGAATCAATCATTTTCTTGTCAATCCAATTATGTGGTTATTCAATTATTTAGAATAGATTTGGTCCTAATTAACCCGATAACTGAAATTATTCTGTAATTTTAAGACCTCAATGTATTTTTTTAATTTAATGCAGTCCAAAGGTCAAAACTAAGGAGCTGAGAGAAGTTACTTTACATGTTGTAAAGTGAAAATCTGTTGTGATAATCTATTAAAGACATTTTTCAATTGCCCTCTTAATAACATAAAAATAGATTAAATTAAGATTAAACTTAAATAAATAACAAAAACAAGTAAGATAGTAAAATTTTGACATGAAATAACTTTGAAAATTGGTACAACTGGATGAAAAACTTAGGAACTGACACATTTAACAATACAAGCAACAGCCATGTGGCAGGAGGTGGGGGTGGGCGTGGGGTGGACACTGGCTTCGGTCTATTTTGAAAAGGCAAGTGGTAAGAAAATACATAGAGCTGTTAACTTAATATATGGATCGCTAAGACTACCTGTAAAGTGACACCTGTATCTGCCACAAACAGTAATCTCCTTGTGGGAGGCTGAAGGGAACATCTGTACCCACCAGAAGGAAGTAAAGCCCCGCGGGAATCAACTGACTGGAAAGAAACCATTCAACCGTGAAACTCCCCCAAATTTCTCTGGAACGAGCTTTTGAATCTTTAACACAGGAATATGTGTCAAGGATTTACAGAAATCTTCGTGGTTATATTTTTAACACGTATACTGCAGGCAAATATTAATTTTTATATGGAATTATTTTTGTTTCCACAATTTTAATTTTTTCTTGAAGTGACTTATAAGAAATGAAGTTGCCTTATTTATCAATAAGGTCCATTGAAAATTAAGGAATCGAATTTTTATAGAAAGCTTCTCCGCAAAAACTCCGTACTTTCATATCAGTTATCTTAAATTAGTTAACATCATGCAAAAACGCAGATAGATGATGACTGATTGGTGTCAGCTTCTGTCTGTATAAGATCGATGCACATTTCATGGCATCAGTATAAATCATGTTAATCTATTTCTATCAATTCACCTTATTCGAAAAATGAGTAGATGGGGGCTTTATTGGTCAGAATGCTGCCCACAGCAATTTGAAAAACAACTAGCACAAATATCGTTAAATTCTTGTTTTTAAACTTATTTCCAAAACAATGTTTATGGTACGAAATATTTTGCACAATTAGACCATTCTTGTAAAATAATGGGCTAGTATGATTCATTTAAAAAACAGAGGAAGGAATGATAAAGTAAAGATTATTTAAAAAATTAAAGAAAATCGGGGTAGGTAGGTCGAAAAAAACATTTCAGTTCTATAGCACATGATTCAATGATGAATAAGCAGCATCCAAAAACAATGGCGAGATACAATCTTTAATAATTGGATTATAACAGTTATTGAAATGACTGGAAATTACATTATGTCTGTAGTCGGTCTGTTATCTCAGAAACTTCATAGAATCCCTATCATAAGCTCAAACTTTTATAGGATATGAAATATTAATCAGGTTATAAATAATACTTTGAGTATGTTTACAACTGTATTCTGGTATTGCTTCAATTATTTATCATTAATTACGTACCATCAGTTACTATTTTTATCGGCTTATATTTCCTATATTTTTAACTAATCATGTGCCTTTGTGAGATATAATATAGCATTTAAAAAAGACGATACAATATAAATGTAAGACATTTTCTTATAGCACAAAAATTTCGAAAGTTATTGGGAGAAATTTATTTCGGAAAGAAATAAGAGGTTAGAATTATTGTATGAAACAAGAAATGTTTCGTCAGTTCTATGAGTCAAAAAGGCTTCTAATCAAAATCAGCCTCTAAAAGGCATTCCAGTTCTTCCTGACAATAAATACAAAGATAAATTCCTTTTTTAAAAATAAAGGTTTTACTTGTCAATTAGGCTTCATCCCCTTGAAACATCCCTAACTTAATAATTTTAAAAATCAAAAAATATCAGCAATCAAGATGAATATGAATATAGCAATGATTGTGAAACTTCCCCACACAAAAAGAGAAAGATATATATAGAGAGAGGATTTTCAGTTTTCAAATTTTTTTCAAATTTCTCTGTTTTTGATCGACTACGAATTGGCTGACTTGGATAGATGCAATTGGTCTTTACTTCAATTAAAAAAGGCTGCACATCTGAAAGGCAGAAACTATTTGATAAAACATAACAGTTTTTAAGTCATATTTTCGCATGATTCCAAAAACAAAAAAAAAAGGATTTCAAATTATTACAATGCTAAAGAAATCCATAAATTTTTAAAAATCAAACTGACACTGTTAAAAACTACTTCTAGTCTTTTGATATAGTTTGGAGAACCATTAAATTTCTGTAATCGTTTCTCCTTTACTCTTTTTTTGCAAGATATTTACACTAAATAGTTTTTGAGTTTAAATCTAGTCTGTAAAAGGCTTTTCTATTTTGATATTAAAAAACTCATCAATAAGGAAGTTAGTATCCAAGTAGAAAGTAGATTTCTTTTCCATTGTTGAGGGTATTAATAATTATGATTACGTGGGAATGATTAGAGTAACACGAAGGGGTATTTTTTCCAGCCGTATGAGAAAAAAAATGAATAATTGATATAAGTGATTTATTAATATATTCTGGTATTTAAAAAATCGGACATGAGAATAAATAAATGACTTCCTGCGCTTCTGATTCAATATTTATTTACATATCAATTTTAAAAAATTTCATGATTCAAACTATATTAATAATTATTGCGTAAATTTAGTCAACAATCTTCCCTTACAAAAAATTCTTTTACTATCGCTTGATTTTTTGAGAGTAAAATATAAACATTACCGTAACAATAAAAAAATTTAACAACAATAAAATTATATATATCATAAAGTTGATTTCATGGACATTTCTACTGCTTATATAAATTCACAAGCACAAAAATATGCATTTCATTTGCATTGTTTTAATAATTTTAAATTGTAAACCTACAACACGCAAAAAATACCCTAATTTAAGACTTTCATTCTTATGAAGAAGAATTTATACGTAAAATATTTCAAAACTGATCATTTGGGTTTATAAATTTGTTTAAATAAATATTTAAAAGATTCCAATAATCAAAATGTCTTAAAATGCAATATTTATCACGGGTTTTTTTTTCTAGCAGGAAATCTGAAAACATAGCGGGCCTGCAAACATCGTTTACTTTTCTATCTTACATCAAAGATTGCTAAATAATTTAATAAAAGTTCTAGATACAGCTCTAGAATTCTACATATATAATTAGAATAACTGAAGCTTTCATGTGAACCAATAAAAAAAATAGTAACTGGATGAATTTTTAGATACCATATCGCCTTTATACATAAATAATAAAATACTAAAGAAATCAAAATCGTGGGAAATAGTTAACAAAGTGAAATCTCATAAAAGAAAAAAAAAGCGTTAGTCTACTGTTATGGATAAATTTTTCGATTCGACAGGAAAACGTCTTATTTCGAGTAGAAATTGTTGAGTGATTGAATTGTCTAAATTCGTTCGAGGTTTTTCAGAAGTACATGGACAATTGTAAGCCTTTGACTCATTATTTTAATTATAATTATAATTAACTTAATTTATAATTATAATTTTCTCTTAAAATTTGAAAAATGTTCTTCTAATAAACATATATTCCTTACTCTGAAATCAAATGTCCAGTATCAACTGTAAACAAGATAATTATGTGTGATTTGAATATTAAAAGGCCAAAAAATAAAGTAGTAGCTGTCTTTCACTTCATCATGTTAATAAAGGTAGAGGATACTGTAAAATTCTTTGTAAAAATAGTTTATCCGAAAAAAATTTATATCAATATATGAAAATCGAGTCTTTTAAAATGATTTCTAGAATCAAAGAATCCAAATTACATAGCTGAAAAGATCAAAAGAAAGTTTTTCTAAAAGTTTATGATATGATGTCATGCCATAAAACAATGAAAAATGAAATTCTGTATGACATATGGCATCTAACTTCGAGCTATCTTAATGCTGTTCGGTATTTTTCTCTCAGTAAGAATAGCAACAGGGAGTTTTACTAGTATCAAGGTCACAGAGTACTTTACTATTACTTATATATCAGGTGCAAATTACCAGTATCAATGACTTGGTGTGTGTTATTAACATCTTGAACATAACTCGATTCCGTTAAATTTTATGCTACAGTTAAACGTTTTTTCCTGCTTTATAAATGAAGTTTTAATAAAGCATTCCGTATTTAAAAATTAACAATTACTTTCCTCCTTTTCTTTTTTTTTATCAGTTTTTACAAAAGATAACTTTAAGACCAACAAAGAGCTTTATCAGATATCAATAAAAATCAATATTATACTGAGATACAAAGCTAAACTATGTAAAGACGATATGAAGGGATGTACGAATAAAATTAAAATTCATGACTGGAATACATTAAATGATAAATATTAAATGTCAATCAAAATTGAAAATCAAGAGCAATCATTTGTTTTTGTTAAATTATCATTTTCTTTCATTAATTCAGTTTAAAACATGCCATATAAATACATAAAATGCAAAAATTGTTTTTGTTTTAATATTAAGTTTTATTTTTAAAAAGAAATTCATCTACATCAATATTTTATTTATTGAATTTTAAGTATTTCAGCAAAAGACAGAGCAACTTTTTCTAACCCAAATTTATGAAAATAATTAAAGCTATCAGATAAGTAATTTTTAATTGGTTATGTACTTTCAATTGGTTACGAATACATTTTTCCTCAAAGATTTCCAGAAATATTATTTACTGAGAAATGTCATTCAAATTAAATTTACTAAAGAAAACTTAGCAATTTTATTTTTTATAAAATAATATTTAACCCTAACAAATAATTTTTCAAAAATATATTATTTAAGAGTGAATTTAAAACGTGCTATATTAAATTTACGTTCATCAGTTTTCTTCTTTTCTTTTTCTTTCTCGTCTGAACAATTTCTACGAAATTCTCTAGAGCTAAACTGCATTAAATTTTAAAGACAATACAGCCTTGGGTGATTTTCGATCAATAGTTTTCATTCTGTGCTTTTACTCTAAATCAAGATAACTTGAAAGGCTTCATTGTAGGGCTGAGTGATACTATATCAGTCTGATACAATGTTATGAGTATGAAAAAGATCAGGTGCATAACTTGATAGACTAAAAGTATCAGATACTTTGTATCAGTTTTTGGACTCGACTGATTGGAAATCTCCTTGACCTTATTTCATTCGGTGGATACTATATCGATCTGATACAAAGTATTAAGTATATATAGTCCAATTAGTCATCTTGTTTCGTTGAAACTATGACAAATGCGTGACATTTTTTATATTATATATGTTTCATCCTGAGCAATAACTGTCCTTATCCCATATAACTGGGAACATGTCATTTAAGAAACACTGCCTTCTCCTATACTACTATTTCCGAAAACTCTTTCCTTTCCTCTTCTCACCCATCCATCATATCAAAAAAATTTAATGTCAAGCTAATAGATAATTGTGTGAATAAGTTGATATTAAGTATCAAGATGACACATGTATCAGTATGATGCAAAGTATCAAAGTGATATTTCTATTAACACGAGACAAAGTATCGCATCGTTATAGTATCATCCTATCCTAGTCTGCCTATATTCAAAAAAGCTATTTTTTAAAAGTTTTTTTGGTGTTTTCTTATTAAGCAGTAAATAAAAATCTAAAAAATCTAAAAAATAAATTTTGGAATACTCTATCTTTTTATGGTTAAATATAAAGTACATTTCAAAAAAATTACAAAGTAAATTTCAAGAATAAATAACATCTAACAATCTATACAAAATTCTAGATAGATAACCATAACTCAATTTACATGCTAGGTACATAGTACAGTTATCTACAAAATGAATTAAAATCTAAGAGATTAATAAAACACAAAAATATTATGAGAGCTTATGTTACAATACATAATTTATTCCAATTTTCCCATTTATTTTTTAATAAAAAAGGCTATAAATAAAAGAGTTTTATATGCAAATCAAAATTTTAGTTTAGCTTATTAAAAACAAAATATAAAACATATAATATAAAAATAATATACATAATATTTGAGCTAATCTTTTTTAAAGTTTATAGTTACTGTCAAAAAGTACAGTTTCAAATTCAATATCTATTCACAGCCTAGGTATTAGATGACAAGAACATCCAAGTAAAAGTGTTAGGTACATTCGAGTAGCAGTATCAATCTGCTCCTGATACTGCAAAACCGGGCATCAACTCAACCCTAATCTCGGAACAAGTATGAGAACAGACAGCCACCGGTTACTACTTTCATTTTGTCGAGAAACAAATCTGCTACCAGTTTTAGCAAGTAAGCGCATCAGGTAAATCGAGTATCATCAACTTGTAACTGATAAAGCAAAATCGGCATTATCCCAATGCTTACTTCATTGTAATTTATAGAAAAATTAAAGAAAAGAAAAAACTGTGACATCGAATTTATTAATTTATCTAATTATTGTAATTTAATACTCTTCAGAAGATACAAGATAAATCAAGATATTCACCAGAAAAATATTTTAGTAAGATTCTGTAATGATAAGATGCACTGAAAAAATGTGTAACAATTTTAAGAGCTTTTCTTAATTTCTTTCTTCTTTTAAGGCACTAATTTTGAGTTAATCCCATTAAAAAGATATTAGAAAAATTCCTTTTTAGGCTGGTCAGGCATGGAGAAAAAAGGCCTTTTTCCGATAGAAC
>JAOUZG010036138.1:1357096-1373506 GCA_026289955.1 Argiope argentata
CAATTGTCTTTGAATCCTCAATTGCCGGTAAAAATTCAATGCTAGTATAATTTTTTGATCAACTATTTATACTAATTGTATTTGTTAGGCCGTGATTACGGCGTTAGATTCGCGTCCGTTGGGCTGCGAGCTCGAACCCGCCAGACTCCTGCCTTCGGTTAAACAGGGGTCCATATCCTGAGAAAGCTACTGCATATTTCCTTCCGTTGTAAAGCGGAACATGAGAGCAAAAATGGTAATTATTTAATGAAAAGTAACTAACATAAAATTTATCTTAACCTCCTAAAGTTTTCCTTTTAACCTAAGAAGGGATTGATTTCAAAAAATTGTTTTTTATATGACTTGTTAATGTATAATGAAAATTATTATTTTTTGTATTAAGTATTTATATGGAACTAGAAGGAAATGATGATAAAAATGAAAAGGTAAAACTTCAATTAACAACAGATTAATTAACAGCAAACGAGTTTAAAACAATATTACTTATTAATTCTACTTTTAGACACACCGTTTGTGGCAACACTAATGAATAGCTTTCTGGTTTGTTTATTTTTTTCGAGTAAGAGAAATTGTTCGGCTAGCAATCGCCTGAATACCTAAACACTACACGTGTTACTCCTCCACTTTTTTTAGACAATAGAAATGAGGCGTCTAGCGATTTCATATGAAAAAAAAAAAAAAAAAATGTGAAGAAAGATATAGCGAAAACCTGCCAATTTTAAAAGAAAAGCTGATCGTGAAACTACTATGTGGTGACAAAACATTAAAAAGTGAATCAGTATTTAGATATTGGAGATGTCAGTAAAAATATTGAGGAGCATTCTCATGTCGTCATTGAATTCTGTCGAGTCACAGATTGATAAATGTTTGATGTTGTCATGAAGAGATTAGGCTTCCAAAGACGAATGAATGACCAGTTGAATTTTGAAATTTGCAAACTGGAACTGATGAACATAAAGAACATTATCAAACAGCATCAGAGGTTGGGGAGAGAAAGTGAATCCAGAGGTGAAGCCACCTAGTTAATTATAAAAATATGTGATTCTACCGTAATATATTTAAATTGTAAGTTTGTTATCCTAGAGAATATGATGCATATTGTATAAATTCTATGTATTTAAAATAATAGGGAAAAGAGTGAGGAAGAATAGGGAAAGAGTATCATCCTAACCAAATATTAGCACGATTTCTCCACTTTCTGTTTCAAGTGGAACCTTATGACCTATAAATAAGTGATCAACGGTTTCCTTCTCTTCTTCACACTCCACTTTTTAAAGAAACTGAATTGACGTAACTTCAATATAAATAATCTATGAAAAGCACCTACGACAGACTTTCACAGTCACAACAATTGCATCGATTTCTCCAATTTGTATTTCATACAAAAGCAATTGGTTCTTAGTAACTATTATTTTGAAATATATGTTAGAGTTCTTTAAGTAATTGGAACAAATATTCCTTTTAAGTAATGAGCATCATCAGTAAAACCAAAGGAGATTCTATAAAATTTCTTAAAAGGAAACTAATGGCTATTTTAATCATTAAATTAAAACTGAATTTCTTTATTATATTGAATATAACAATATATGTATTAGAAATTTAATCGCAAGATTTTCTGTAAGAATGGGACTTTTCCATTTTCTTCATGCTGAAACCTTTTCTTACAATCATCTCCTTAACTATTAAATAAAGTTATTATAATTATTAATAATATAAATGAATATAAGTAGCATTAAGAAACTCAGCATATAAACATCACAACCATCGTTCCTTTAATATGGGTGAATGAAAACTCTAAACAGGCTTTTTAGAGGGCTATAACAGCAGATAAATTAAAACAAGTAATATAAAAAAATTAACTCTTATTTAAGTGAACAAAGAAAAATTGTGTTTTAGTTACTTTTTATTAAAAAAATTACATGTAATATAAATAATGTATCAAAAAATCATTGATTTTCGCAAGAATTCATCTCGCATTCTTCACCTTTGCTTGAAAAATACTAAAATCCGTGCATTTTACTGATTGAGCTACTGTCTATTGATTTTAAACTTCATAAAAAGCTATTAAAGCTGTTATACTTTAAATAAAGTATTAAAAATAAATTACATTTAATTAATGAATTAATATTTGAAAAAACTTGATTAACATTAAGAGTCATCCATTTCAAAAATTTGAGTGGATGAATAAAAAGTATAAAAAGTATTTTATTAACGATTGAAAATTTGAACTATATATATATATATATATATATATATATATATATATATATATATATATATATATATATATATATATATATATATATATATATATATATATATATATATAGTGTGTGAACTAATAGTAGGAATTAATACACAGTTTTCAAGACTTAAAAAAATAAAACATGTATGCTTTCTAGAATGACCATAAGTTATATTCTTATCTAACCTTATTAGCAATAAGACTACCTTCGGATGATAGGTGAGATAATGGATTAAAGATTTTTGACCATCTATAGAGTAGCTATATGACAGACAATTAGTTTTTTTAGGGATTTTGAACCATTAATTTTTCACTACAGCATATTTTTCAGGCCAGAAAAGAAATGAAAAAATATTTTGGTAAAACAATTGTATAGCTAGCAATAAAAAAATTAATGATACATAAAGATGAATACAATAAGTTATAAATAAGAATAAAGATGAATAAGATAATATTTAAATAATAATGAAAATGAATCGATAAAATATAGATAAGAATAAAGATAATAATATGCTAATGTATAAGGATTCAATGATCAATGAAGGATCTTTTAAAGTTGGTTTTGTCAAATCTTGAATTATAAAATTATGTTGAGAAAAAATTATTTTTTTCAATGTGTTGATTATGAAATCATTTTCGATTTTCTTTTATAGTTAATTTTTCAGCAATGCATCAAAACACTCAACGATTAATGTTAGTTCTTTGTACAGTTTCTTATGTTATAGTATTATGTACAGTTTCTTATGTTCCCCCAAATTAAATATATAGAGTGAACTAAGAAAATATATGACATTAAAATGCGCTCATTTTTCAAAGACGTGACTCCTCAAACCTATTGCAGTAAATATGTCACTTTGTACTAAGGATATAAAACAAACAAACAAACAGTGGGAGTGGTCTTGGCAAAAATTTCTTGCATAGTCTCTAATAAATGTGCTAGTGTATTGTCATAATATGCCTTTATTTGTAATATGCCATTGATGAATAATAGCGTATTAAAAGACAATCTTCGTCGATTAAATGTTGGAATGTGGTTATCACAAAAGAACCAAAACCGAATGAGCATTTTGAACTTTTTCTGATAAATTGAAAACTAAATTAGACACAGAATTGTAATTTTAATCAAGTAATCACATAACAAATTTCACGTATATAAACCATTACGTTTTTGAGTTATCGCGCTTATATGTTTGTGAAAGTATAGGTTAATTGACTTACAACTCCTTAACGGATTTCGTTCCAAAACAATACATATCTACACTTTATATGTGAATTTTGCGTATCAAATTTTATATATCTAGCACTTTTCATTTTTTAACTATTGTGTAATCTTATATTAAGACAGCCGGGCAAGTAGACTGGTAAAATCTCTGAAACGATTTCGTTCAAAATTAAATTGAAATATACACCATATACGAAATTTCATCTGTCTAGATCAGAGGGTTTTTGAGTTACCATGTTTACGGACGCATATAATTCTAAAGATGGGTTTGGAATTATATGCGTCCGTAAACATGGTAACTAATTTGGAAATTCGTTAAAATCACGAGATCGAACATTTTGACTATTACAAACTTTTCCTTCGTATACTCTGTATACGAAAAAGTAATATGTTATTCAGCTGAAAACTAAAAATAGTAATATGATATTCAGCTGAAAATTAAAAATAGTTATATGATATTCAGCTGAAAATTAAAAATATTAATATTATATTCAGCTGAAAATTAAAGATATTAATACTATATTCAGCTGAAAATTAAAAATAGTAACATGATATTTAGATGAAAATTGAGAAAATTATGAAAATCTTATATGATTATTTACAGAAATAAAGAAGTTAAGAGACAGCCTTTTAATTCCATGATGTATAAATTATTTCAATTTTCCTGATTTCCGACATAATAATTTAAATATGATTTTTGGCAAGATGGTTTGGTGTAGATTAGCATTTAATCTAAAATGTATGGCAAGTCGCCTCAGTATTTAAAATGGAACACATATTGTTACTGATCTCATATTTTACTGATCTTCCCCCAAAAGCGAAATTGTTCATTTGTTTCTTGTTTCTCTTACAATACTTACAAAAAGCAGAGAAGGTTTTGCTAGGTTCTTTACTTCTAAAATTTAAGCTGACAAATGTTGTTTCAACCAGTAGGAGGAGTCTCCCCAAAACTTTCTCGCCCTCTCTCTCCCTTGTACTTACGTATTATTATTGTTATTCGCTAACGGTAGTGAGAATGATTAAGATGCTATCTATTAGAATGCTATTTTTGGCAATTAATAAAGATGGAATTAATGCACAAGTACCAAAGCACCAAATATGTGTTTATACTGTCTTTTTCCCGATTGATTAATTCCAACCAAAATTTTACACTAAATTACAATTGCAGTCCCAAAATGACATACAAAATTTCTATACTTAAGTCATATCGTTTTTGAGTAGTCTCGCTTATGTACTTGAGAAAGTATAGACCGACAGATGGTCAACTGGGTTAAATTTTTTCAATTTTTTTTTTAAATTCTTCACTTTAAATGCTAAAACTGTGAGCCAAATTTTATTCATGCATCTGCCTTCATTTTGTAATTATCGTGTAGATTTATATTCGGACTGATAAACCGACCGATTTCCTCTGCATGGATTTCATATAAAATTTGACAGAAATTACAAACTGGGGCGTAAAGACCATATACCAAATTTCTTCCATCTACCTCAGAAGTTTGAGTTTCAAATTCACAAACAGACATTTTTTTTTATTTATATAAATATTTCCAGGTTACTGCTGAATTGTTTCAAGGTGACCTGAAAAGTGAAAATTTGTTAAAATTTCAAACACTAATTTTTTTTTTTTACGATTAAAATTCTTCTTCTTCGTATACGTGAAAGTAAAAAGGAAATATGTAAAAAAATTTAGAGGGTATTAAATTAATAATTTCTTGATTATAAAAAAATAATTTGGTAAACTAGGCAATAAATAACTCAATTGAAATCTTAAGTTTCTTTCGCCTATTACTTAGCATTTACATGAAAAATAACTAACTACATAGAGCGTTAGTCCAGAATTTCAAAATTTTTCTCCTTTTGTTGGAGATATGCAGTTAAAATAGCTCAGCCATTGTTTAAGGTCAAGAAATCTCCTTGAATCAGACATGACCTTCTCCTTTCCCTCTCCATCACTCGTGAGACGACCAAGGAGTGAATTGAAGTGAGAGTTAGAGCTATTTGTAAAATTGTACTTGTGATGAAATACGTATTGCGCTATTCATCGGGTATGCGATATCTCACAGCTTTCTATATATTGCCGAATTAAGATGTCGATAACTATACATGGAATGTTACTGTGATTAATTAGCATCGCAAAAAGAAGAGGAATCTCATTCCGTAAAATCGAAACTTTTTAAAGAATTACCTGGAATATCCCGAACCTTGTTATCTTTAACCGATATATAAAAGCAAAATTTGATTGAAATGCACTTGTAACATAAAATAATTGCTATTCATTAAAGGAACCATTACAGACATGCAATTTATACATGAAATGCGACAAATTGCTTATAAGAATTGGTCGCTAATATAGTCTGCTCAGCTTTTCGAACATACCCTTTTTGAGCGATTTATTTCAGAAATCGGTTGTTTCCTTTTCTTTCTTTTTTTTAAATTGAAAGTATATTGATTTTTTTCCTTATATATTTTCTGGGTATTGCATTTAACATTTAATTTAATCAATAATGCATTCTTTCTTATTTTGTAGAATTATATATATAAATTTATTCATCTGCACTCAATACAAAAAAGCTATTTTTGACTACAGAAAAAAATTATTGAAAAATGGATGAAAATAATGAATTTAATTTAAAAATTCTAAAATCTTTATTTTTATCTCATTTAAACTGATTTTAATCTTTTAATTACTTCTAAAGTTTAAAAAATATCAAATGAATATTTTAGAAGGTAATTGATAGTTTTGTTTTTAAAAAGGGCAATTTTAATTATTTAACACTTTTTTTTAATTAAATTGCAAACGCTTGGTCATATTTTTTTTAATTTAAAAATTTAAAAATTATGTATAAAATTCAATTATTAAAAATTGGAAATTGTATTATTCCACTTCATTGAAATTATCCTCAGCTTTATTATATTTTGAATTAATTGCATCTTGCAAGATTTCATGAAAGCTAAAATTATTTTTAAAAAATTTTAAACTCAAATTCATTTTACTGTCTCTACTTGCATGTATTACATAAGCATAGTTTTATTTTTTACAACATA
The DNA here is from genome assembly GCA_026289955.1 of Argiope argentata. NCBI lineage: Eukaryota > Metazoa > Arthropoda > Arachnida > Araneae > Araneidae > Argiope > Argiope argentata. The sequence goes on from JAOUZG010036138.1 coordinate 1,363,609, forward strand.
AAAGGATTACTCGAGACATACAGTCTCGAGTATCAATATATGATAAAAATGAAATTAATATTAAGATAAATTTGAAACTTAAAATTATTTTAACACTTATCTTAGAGAATAGGCATTTAAATATTTTTTTAACAATTTTATCGTTCACGTAAAATAAAATGGCTCTAAACTGTGGATCATGAGTCAATTTTTGGTGAATCTGAGACAAGATCTTAAATGCATATTTCCACAGTTTGCAAGAATGTGATGTAGGCTTATTAAAGAATTTTTTTAATGATTTTTTTGTCTGAATAGTTCCTTTTTGATGCATGCAACTTCTTTCTGAAAAACTGTGTTCTGTCAGCCTCTGAAAAAATTCAGTGGATCTAAAAGGGTCGTAATGTATAAAAGTTTAGGAGCTATTGATATAATACATTAGAAAATTAGTATTATTTTTGCAACTAAGATTTTTTTTAACAAAAGTATTTCATTTGGCAGAGATTTCCCATTAATGGTTATTTCTTACTTCTAAACAAAACAATAAAAAATATCTAATTTTATATATTGTTAAATTCAGTGACGTGAAAAAAAATCAAAGCTTGGAAACTGACTCTTTCCTTCAAAAGCAACTGAAAAATTATGAACCTGAGTCAGTTCTGCATGTTAGTCAGCTGTTATATGTTAGAAGATAATATAATATAATATAATTCGTTAGTTGTTGTGATATCTGCACGTTAAGTGTGTAGAACTAATAAAAATTATTGTCAAGCTTTTCAGGAATTTTCAAAGATCAGGATAAAATTTTTCAAAATATAAACTAAATTATTTTAAGGTAACTTTCAACTGATGAATATATATAGATAGATAGATAAATTTATGCAAAAATGAAAGGAAATATTACTTAACATTTAATTAAAGCAAGATTTTCTTATCCAGTTTTAAACTAATGAATCACTTTCAAAAGGTATTCTATTTTAAAAACATGTTTTATTTTTTCGCGCTCTAGCGCACTTTCAAACAATAATAGAACGACAGAATCTTTCTTTTTAACAAAAATATTTCATAAAAACACTTTTCTACTAAGAAAAAAAACAACGAATAGAGCTGGAAATAATAAAAGAGTTTCTTACCTCCTCAAAATTAATAAAACTGAAATAATCCCACTCTTAAAAAAGAAACTCAAAACAAACGCAAAATATTCATCAAGCGAAGCCTTTTCGTCATTTATCACTTAACTTGGCCATACTTTTTCAACAGAAAAGCGACTGATTTTAGGACGGCCCTATAAACTACAGTAGCCAATCGCAATCAGAGGCGGGGACTCTCGTGGTCCAATTGGTTCTGGATGCGATGCTGATAACCATCTCTCCCAACGCACGTGCTCAAAGCTAACTCAAGTTCGATTTATGGCTCTGGAATGGAAATGCAGCTGTTATATAAGCCGGTAATTTAAATTGCTCTTGAAGAGTTACATGAAAATAAGGAAATTTTGCTCCTGTAATACACCTGCAGCTGCAAAAAAGAAAAATTCATCAATTATAATTGAGATATTTATACATTTCTTTAAAAAAAAATAAGGGCATGGTGCGGAACATGAAGATAATATGGCCATTTTTTTTCAAGATATTAATAAACATAACTAAATATCTTACAGTTTTCAAATTAATATTGTGAGATAATGGTGAAAAAACGAAAAAAAACTCGATTATAGTGCTTCCTCTATCTATTAATTTATTTATTGAAATTTTTAAAAGAATGTTTGCTTTTACTTTAAAATTTCGTTAAATATTTTTGAAGGTAGTGAGGTTATTTCCATATTTTTTAAAAAATAAATTCGTTTCTGATGAGTTTTTTCTCCACTAACCAATGAAACAATAACAAGAAATTCACAACTTCGTTACTCTTAAGAGGAGAACTTGTTTCTTTCCTTCTGAAAAAATTCTATACAAATGAAAATAATTCTACAAAGAATCAAAAACTTCCCTAAAATCTATCAAAAATTGAAATAATCAAAATAATTGAAATTATCTCCAATAAAATAATAAATGGAATAATACGACAAAATAACTACTGAGAAAAAAAAAGGCCCTTGAATGTTAAAGGAATTACATCATACAGATACTATAGCAACAAGTGACCTTACTTCTCTGTAATTTGGTTTTTGAACTCTCTTGTTATTCATGTAAAAATCACACAAGTTTTGAGAAAATTCACCGCTTATTAAAGAAAATTATTAAAGTTCTTGTCATATTCAATAGTGCATTATATTAATTCTCTTTAAAAATACAAAATAAAAATATAAGCACGATCATTATAGAGTGTAAAAAAGATTTTTTCTTCTGCATCTGAAAGGATTTTGGCTCTTCTTCTCATATTTCTTTATTAGATTTCTTTAGATATATTTCTAAGATAGTAAAACCCCTTTTATGATAAAAGTATAAAATAACACTGAACTCCAAATGCCAGTATTATTTGCACTATTTGTATCATTCCCAGATGCATTATATCGAAAAGGATGAAAATAAAACTATCCTACCTGTAATAAGAATTATCTTAAAACTGTAGTGATTATTTTTCTTTATTGATATTTTTAATACAAAATTTATATAAATATATATTTATTTTTTCAAAATATTTCAAGTACAAATATTCAATTTTTTTTAATTTTATATTTCTACATTTTTCAATCTAAGCACTTTGTAATAGTACCGAATATTAAACAAAATGGGCCAAATCTGCGACATGATATTAATAAATAATTATGATAATAACTGTTTATAATACAAAATCAGGAAATATGCATACTCTGCCGAATTTCTCAGAAATACCGAGTGAAAAATCAACCTTACCCTTACAAACAATCTTCAAATCTTTAATATCGAATCGAAATTGCTTAAAATAGTTAATAAATCTATTATTAACAATAAATAAAATTGTTAATAATAGATAAATGTTCTTTAACGTCGTGCTCTTGGATCTTGGCAGTGCGTATAGAAAAGTGAACTTTATAATGGCACACGCCGTATTTTGTATATCATCTGCTCACATAAGAACATTTAAACATATTTATAAGCAAATTATTTAATCATAAAATAACCATTAATTTTTGAATGATGAACGAGGTGAAAAATTGTCAGGATATTAGAAGCAGAATAATTTCAGTCATAGATTGCTCGTGACTAAGGCACAACATATAAAAATAAATTAAAGATACAAGATCGCCCCCACCCCGAAAAAAAATTGTGCAGGGCCGCCATCAATTGATGGTGACTGAAGCCTAATATATAGAAATAGCTTAAATGTAAGGATCCCCAGGAAAAAAACTCGGGAAAAGAATCCTATAGCAACGATGGAACTTAAAGATTAGTATTTGTCCCAAACACCTAAACATAACAAGAATGCAATAGCGATGTAGATTTCTCATGACCTTATTATTGTGACATAAACCTGAATTTCAAAGTTTACTTTTTCTAGAAGGAAGGGAAAAGAAATTTAATTGCAAGATATAGTGTTTGCGTATATCTTTCATTGTTTTTCCTTTCCCTCTCATTTCTGTGCGCAGGAGGATAATTTATCATTTCGGAGAGAATCCTAACTCTGCACTGAAGTTAATATTGTAGTTTTTACGGTTGTGGTATCTTCTTTTTTTTTTCAAATTTCATTCAAAGCGTTTCATTTTAGACAGAATAAGAAAAGCCGCAGATATGTTTTCTTTCTCTCGATGGAAAATCTCCTCAATCTGAGGAGATGATGTCGCTTTTTAAAGTGAGCATGAATCAGCGAAGATTTCTATTCATGCTCTCTCAACTCATTGATTCATTTTATTTATTCTTACTAAAAGGTGATATTTTGGAGAAAAAAATAGAAATTCATCATAACGCCATTTTTTCTCCTGTTATGACTGAATTATTTCAGCAGTAGTCTGGACCTTCACTTAAACGTAATTTTTTTAAGTATAATATTGCTTCTCATAGAGGGGCTTTATTAATAGAATTAAATAAAGAAAGTTCTTTTTTATTTTATTCATTAAGTAAGACTCCTTTGATTGATAAATTTAAGGAAATAAAGTTATGGAATGAACCATGGCAATGACATTCGTTCTAAGAATGACGGATTCAAGATGAGTAGTGTTTGCTTACTATGACTTTCATTAAGAAACAAAGAAGTCTTTTCAGCTAATCTCCATTCAATCAATCATCCAATTAATCACTAAATATATGATAATTGTACCTCTTTACTTTTATATTAATCCTGTGCAGTCGGAAAATAATTCGAGGCATAATTATTCAATATACAAGGACTAGTTTATTGCTCCATTGTGTGTGTGTGTGTGTGTGTGTGTGTGTGTGTGTGTGTGTGTGTGTGGTCACTAATCAAAATTGAAAAATACATAAATAAAACGTCACCGTCTTGAATGGTGCCCAAGTGGCACCATCGAGTGCAGAGGGTTAAGTGTTAGTTCAAGCGTTAATCACTCTGCATACTTGTGTAATTAAAACTAACTCCCAGCCGTTTACAGTAATTCCCTTTCATGTCTTTTCAAAATAAGGAGAAAAAAGGGATGTATGACATAATTTTTTTCTTTTATAACACATTTGACTTGAAAAAAAAACAACAAACAACTAAATTCCAATATAAAAATAACATTTCTTTATTATTTATAAATGTGTGCACATTTATTAGGGAAATCAAACATTTAATCTGTAAAAAAAATATTTTTCTATGAAGTTCCGAAAATTTTTTAACCAGTTGATTTTCGTTCCTATAAACTCAATTGGGGTACAGTGATTTTGTAGAAGAGTTTCGGCTACATGAATCTAAAACCTGATTTTAACAAAGATCCAATAAGTATGTGGGATTGTTAGGTGATCAGCAGCTATGGGTCAATAGTGATCACGACAATGTAGAGGGAAGTTTGGAGATTAAGAAGTTAACTTATATGCCGAGCTCTTTTATCTTTATTCAAAAAATTTCGCTACGACATTTGGGTTACATTTGTCAGAACTTAGTTCAATTAAGCAAAATTTTATAATTTATTTTAACATTTTTATACACTTAATGCAAAAATGTTAGGAATATATAATTTGCTGCCCCCTAATTTAAAAACATTTGTCCAACTTTTAAAAAGGAAACTTTCATGGAAAAATGGTAGCATTTCCTTTAAATGCTTAATGAATCTAAACCGAAAGTCTGCCGGTTTCTGGCATAGAGGTAGTGCATGTTCCTCGTGTGCTGGGAGTGCCGGGTTCGAGTCTCGGTTAGGGCATGTTTGTTCTTCTGTGTGCTATGTGTGAATGTGCTCCCCCTGTAAAAAGGGGCTGTGCAAGCAAATGTGTGTGATAGATCTAAGTCGGCCCTCTACCTAATTCTAGTTGCTGTGGTCCTTGTGACTAACGGAGGCTGCAACCTTTCACCATCCAGTCACGGACCTGGTCTAGCACTGTTGGCCAATGGAGGCATGCAACAACCACAAATCGAAAATCTAATAATTTTTTCAAATATAATAAATTTCCTACCGAAATTCGCCAGACAATGGGGATAAATTCATATGTCCGCTTCTCTGTGTTTTTTCATCTGACCGCCTGTAAAAAACATTCTCATTATTTGAAATTTAACAAAAATTATATTTTTGTTTTTCCATGAGATATTTGAAAAAGCAATATTGAGAGAGAAAACTATTAATTTTGGTTCTTTTTTTGGTTATAACGAATGAAGTTCATAGAAACACTACGATATACTATAATTCTATTCACTATAAGCACTATGATGTACTACAATTATTTTTTAAACAATAACTCACCAAATGATACAAACCACCAAAATTTCAACTGCAGCTCTACGTTTTGAAAACTGAATGTTTCACAAATGACTTCATTTTTTGTTACTCTTCTAAAAGATAACAATTTGAATAGCCTTTTAATGTTTGGAAAATGTCTTGCAAGCTCAGTGACGAGACTATGAAGTAATTTTAAATTTAAATGATTGAGACTAATAGAAAAAAAAATTGGTACAAAATTCTATTTTTCCCAATTAGCAACCAGTAACAAACTGCAATTCAACTTGTAAAAGTTTTTAAGGGCATTATTCATATCTTGGCATTTTCATGTTACTTCGGTTTTCTGAAACTTCCACAAAAGAAAGCTAAGTTCCAGATTATTTTCTAACGGGCGTTTCCACCAGTGAAAGGTATTCTATGTTAGAGACGGTTCCCGGTCAATCACACTGAGTGTTCTCTTATGCAAAACATACATGTAAAGAATTTTTCTAATAAGATTCTGAGACAAAGAAAAATCTACGCCTCAACATATTTATGTGATTAATAGAAGCAAAGTTTTAGATTATATCTAATAAAAATATAAAAGGATTTAAATTTCCTAAATAAAATTATATTTGATAGAGAACAAAAAAAAACAAAAAAGTAATCGTTCATGTTTAAATGTGTCACATGTATTTTATTCATGATTCCTCTGAGAAATTGAAGCTAAGAATTAAAAATAGAGTATATAAATAAGATAAACATTTTAAGAAAATTTCAAAGAAAGCTCGATGAAGCTAGCTACAAGACTTGTAGATTAATGAGCTTCGAAAAACTACAAGTGCTTTCCTTTGTCTGCAACTTTTTGTGATGAAGGTTCTGATTCATTGAAATAATGATTCCCAAAAAGAAGGCAGTAAACGAACAAAATTGAATAAAACGAAAGAGAGAGATTTATTGCCTTCTTAAGGGCTTCTTAAACTGTGGATCCCGATTGGAAATCAGCTAACTTGCATGAGTTTTGAGACCACAAAAACTTTGGAAACGAGTACGAATTATATGTGTATGAATTACTAAGTAAAAAGCGAAAAATTGAAATATAGTGATAAAAATAAATATGGAAAAATCAAATTTATTTTACAAAATAAGGAATTAACATCTATTTCTAGTTATTTAATTACAACTTCGATACCCCCCTCCTCTTTTTTTTCTGCATTTTTATATGTTTATTTGGAATTTTCAAAGTATTTTTACTCACGTATGATGTTATGAAGCATTTTAGAAAACAAAATAGACCATGGGTGGTAAAAGATGTAAGGATTTTTTTGTTTGTATTTCCAGCTGATAAACAATGAAAGCCAATAATTATGTTCCGATTTTTGTTTATTAAATGATTTGATTATTGTAAGATGGAGTGAGTTCAAACATTCTATTTTTGAGTTTAAAAGATTCCTTAAACAACTCCAATTAGGGATATAAACCTTGTTGGTACTTTGTTATAATACTTTAGTGATGAACAGAACCAGACCGATAGAATCAATTATGCTTTTTGGTATCAATTTTGATGTTGCAATTCAAAACTAATATTGTAATATTGATGATACCTGATATTGCAATATTTCAAATTAAGTTATATGCTCTTTAGTATATTAGACCATATGAAAAACTTACTTTTAATGCATTCTTTTTAATTTTAGCTTTTTTAATTTTTTGTAAATTAGTTATTCAATTTGAATTATTTCATTTAGATTAATACTTCATTTTATAATCTAAGAGAGATTTATTATAAGCCAATCTGATGAAGGAAACAATACCTGAAACAGCATATCCTCTGTAAAATTACACTCTACTTGTAAAAAATGTTAGGCCCTGATAGATAAAATATCCTTATATCCATTAAAAAAATTGGCTGAAAAGTTATCGAACCAGCTATACTTACATTAGAATGCCGAAGTCCACGAGCCTTCTCGTTTCAGGTAGCATGCGTAATTCTAAATCCTGCACACACAAAATCCAAAGTCTTGTCAATTACTCAAACATCAATTACTCAAACGAAAATACTATTCAATGGCATTAAATTATTTCCCAAAAGGCGCTGGATGTAAAGAGTATGATACTTAAGAAGTGACGAATTAAACTCCTCTGAAACATTGTTTTCCATATTCTGCTCTGATTGCTTTATTCCCTTTCCACTATTTCGATAGAGCATCAGTTATAAATTTTGCTGTAAAATTATGCTCTGGTTTAAAGAAGATTATTTTTAAAAAGTTTCAAGCTTTAAATTTAAAAAAGATAAACTCTGTTGGAAGCTGAATAAAAGTGAAGGTTTCTACAGACATCGTATTTTTAAACAATTTTAAATAACAAAAAGGGAGAGAGAGAGAATTCATTTGTAACAATATTGAGCTTAAAATGATTAATATGACAGTATCGGAATCATGGTGATCCTTTCTGTAATATTTCTCTTTTTATGGCTGCTGTAGATTTGGCAAACCGTGTTGCCGAATTGTCCTTATGATAATGTATCGTTTCAGGATCTGGAAGCTCGAAGTTCAAAAAATGATAAAAATGAGTATTTCTTTTGTATAGTGCGAAAACACGGAGATGGGTTCGTGCTTAATATCTTTCTCATTGTCTGATCACAGTTCAAAATCACGAGGTATCTCCCAAATTAGTCGTCGTGTTGTCTGAAAAGGAACTTCAATATATTTATAATGTGGATATTTGAACAAAACCTTTTGTCACTAAAGTATTTTTAAAGTGTTTTTTTAACTTTCCTTTTATAACATATTTTTAAATCATCTTTTTGTAAACCAATTTTATTTATTAAGACATTTTTAAGAAACATATTGATTCATTCCCTAACTCATAAATTTTTTAATACTTTAATAATTTAATTCTTAAACAAAAAATAATAATACATTCTTAAATTAAAAAAAGACTCCAAAATTCGCATATTCAAGCTTAAAATGAAAAAATATTTTGGTATAATTTTTTAAAATAAAATTTTAAATATTAGCAGATTTGCTAGGATATAATCTTAATCTAAATATAAGTGGTATGTCCCACAATTCTTCTAAACTACACGACAAAATTTTTTAAAAAAATCACCCATTTTATATAGGATTGAGAAAGAATACCATCAAATTTTTAAAGTACAGAAATTAATTAAATAAAAACTAACAAGAGTTAGAAATTAACATGATTTGATTAGAAATTAACAAGAATTTTGTCTTTTTTATACTTTCAACTACTCTGCGCCTATGTTTCTTTTAAATTTCTCTTTTACTTTAACCGTCTGGCTGCGTAATTCTTTGAAATCCCCTTTCATAATCGGTGCTTGCAAATAAGTTCAAATATTTTTCAAAGAAAGTGAACTGATGTTATTTGTTTGACGATAATAATATATAATGAAAATTTATGATCAGAAAAAAAACCCCTCTAAACTGGAGGGCTAATATATCTATTGACAATGCTTTTATTGAACATAAACTGACAACTTTACCAATATTTAAAACTAAGTTTAAGTAAACATCTCTAATTAAGGCAACCCTTCTTATACTTCTGCATTTGTCAACAAAATTTGGGTTACTAGTATAATCAATATTAATAATTTATGGAAAAAAATAAGTAATATAAATTTTTTTAAATCAATTCCGACTAAAGTCAGCAAAGAGAATTTCCATTTTAGTTCATTTTAATTAAATAATAACAATTATTGTTGTTCTTGTGATCTGCTTTACAACGGAAGGAGGGGTACAGTAGCTTCTGAGAGTATGAACCTCTGAGAACCCGGAGGCAGATGTCACTACCCCTCTAGCTCATACACGTCACAAACCCTTTTTACGGAACAGACTTCATTCATCCAATTATTGTAATTTAGATCTGGAATAAAGAACGATCAGGCCACTGACCCAGTACCTCCAACGGTATTACTCACAATATGGAGGGCCTTGTGACCTTGACAGATTTAGCATCCACCACTCACACACACACACATATACATCCACACAGTCTTCGGCTGGCAGGCTCGAACTCGTAGTACAAGGGATACGAATCCAACACCCTACCAACCAGGCTATCCTGGCCTTATAATTACAAGTACTATAAATAATTGATCAAAAAATTATACTAGAGGAATTTTCAACACCTACTGAAAATTCA
>JAOUZG010036138.1:1382858-1416111 GCA_026289955.1 Argiope argentata
GGAGGGTTTTCAGATTTTTTTATAGAGTTTTCATAGTAATCTAATTTTTTGCTTTCATTTTTTTTATAAACTCCATGCCCTCGCATTTGTTGAAACAAAGTTGAAAAACCTTTCAAATTATTGGAATATTACTCTTAGGATGTTTTTCCTGTTTTGTAATTCATTTTCAGACCAATAAAGTCGATTGGTTGACTGACAGTGAATCAATAAGCAAGACCACGTATTATAATATTAAGATTGTGTTTTAAAACTTCTTAATTATTTTCTGAAAAGTTCGATATAAGAGAAGCTTGATGTGTTTGTTGTGAAAGTAATCAGTTTCTATATATGGGGTAGTTACATTTTTAAGAAAATTTCAAGGGAGAAAATTGGTATTTGAAATTTGGTTAAAGCAAACTAGGAGAATCTCGGGTAACCAAGTCAACCCTAGTGTTAATTTCCTTTTCAAAAAACATAAGCAATCACAAATTTGCTAATTAAATTAATAAAGATGCGGGTTGAGAAAGAAACCCAGAACATATAATACAAAACTTTCTTCGATGTTTCTTCTTTTTCATTACTATTCATGTTATTCAGTCATACCACTATTCTTCATAAATAGGAAAACAGTACGTAATCTTACTGTTTTTCTAATTGTGAACCAAAAATGATAAGGTAATGAAATTATAAATTTAAATATACGTACATTTTTTACTGAAATACTTTTTCATTCGTTAATGAAATTGTTTCTGTGGATGTTTACATATATACATGCACGCACGCACGCACGCACACAAACACACATACACACACAAAACAATTAAAGTATGTTGTCGTGAGTTGATTCAAGAGAATTGTTTGAAGGATTAATGATTGATGCTTTATTGACATATAAGCTATTTGAGATAAAAATTACGTTTTTCTGGCAAAAAAAGCGTCTTATAGAGCATTTCGATACAAAAGAAAGAAAACACAATTTGGGCATATGTGAAAAACAAATTTAAAAAAGGTGTTTCCTTAAAAGAAAATCGTTTTTAGCAGGAGGTATGGTTTCCCCGGATGGCCAGTAACGTTGAACAATCTTTGAGTCCTCGAGTTCACGGAGCTCTTTATGAGGGGATGTGCCATTTCTTCAGAAGAGCCAGTTCTTCCAGAGTTTTTTAGGGTGGTCAATATCCAGGAATTCTTCTGCCTAGAATGTCCCAAATAGGCTAGATTGGATTCATTTCCGGAAAAATGCTGACCAGCCCTATGGTATGATTTCTTTCTCCAAAAGGAAATCATTCACCAAGTTAGCACAATGAGGCCTGAAATCGTCATCCCTTAGCATAAAGTCATTTCCAATTGCAGCAAGTCTCAGGATCTCATTCCTATATCGGCGACCGGCCAGAGCTCCATTTAAAATCAACTGAAGATCGGTGCGGCCATTAATGGAGATGCCAGCCAGCATAGTCCATTACTCCTCCACCGCCAAATCTTACACTTTCGTGTATCAACTGAAGATTGTTTCTAGTGCCACATTCCCTCCAGATTAAATTACTCCTATTATCTGGATGAACAGGAAAATGGTATTCGTCAGAGGAAAGAATATCGCACCTATCATTCTCCTTCAATTCACATGCTCTGTTGGCCTCTCCCTGCGAGAGCGATGGTGCCTTGCAGTTAACGTATCACGAGCCATCGGCGAGCATACAGATCTACAGTGTAAAGCCGGTTTCGAATAGTTTATGTCGAAACGGGTTACAGTAGCCTAGCGAAGGTGTTGTTGAAGAAGAGTGGCATTCATTTCGGTGTCTCCGAGCCGTTAGAGGCAAATAACGGTCTTCATTGGACGTTGCTGAACGTCTACGTCCTTCCCCTGATCTTCAGACAGCATTTCCAGTCTCCAAAAAATGATTCCAGATCCTGGAATTCCGCATTTTGTGAAACTGCAATGACTTTTGTTAAATCGATTTAGGTTAGCCCCCCCCCCTTTAACCGGCCAACAACTCTCAAAGCTTCTATGACTTCGTTGAAACATCGCACTCATCGAAATAACGCGCTTACTGAATGTAGATCATTCTTTTCCGCTTTATTTTACATTAAGTTCAAAGCCAAAACGAATTCACTGCCTGTAAAGCATCATCTTCGACGTCAAACTCAAAATTTTCCTACTGGTAAGTTTGAAAATAATTAAAATTTGTAATTGTGACTATCTCCTTCCATTTTATGCAAAAAAATTATACCGTAGTGTGTAGTAATATATGTGTGTGTGTAATGACATTTTAAACTCTTAATTTTAATCCTAATTAATTTCCAAAGCCGTATTTTAATCTAGACCATAGTAACATCATTTAAAAATATTCTCTTATTTTCTGACCACTTGTTATAGTTAATTAACTTGTTATAGTTAATTAACTTAACAAAAGCTTTGTAAAATTGCTGATTCAGCTAAAAGGTGTCTATTTCTCACGCTCCGAATGAAAGATGAAAATTTTCCAGCCAAGTACATTCCTTTAAAAAGATCCCTGCGTTTCCCTTGCCCTTTTAGGCTTGTGTTTTGGAAATCCCCATCGAAATCTGATTATATAAGTACTGTGAAAAGATATTTTTCCTATCAAAATCTTGGTATTTAAGACCAGGGATAATGATTTCCCACCCGTTTTTACACTTAGAGAAAAAACATTCATAGAAAAAACGAAAGCGTCTGCAAGCTTGATGGAATGCAATTCAATAAAAAGAATTGTAATTTTCTCTTTCTCCGCCGCATTTCCTTGAGAAGTCTTATTACAGCTTTAAGAGTCCATTTCGATGAAAGGATAAAAAAATGGAAGTTTGTAGCTATGCACTTCAAATGCACCGTAATGATTTCAATATAAAAAGAATTAAAATAATAAGATAATTTAATCTTTTTAATTAATTTGATAAAACTTCAAGTTAATTAATTAAATGGGACATCATTCAGATTACAGAAAATTGGGTCCACATAAAAATAACTAAAATAAACTCATATGAATGAATTCTAATAAAGAAACTACATATTAAAATTATAATCCTTGAAAATTCATTTTTATGCAAATAATTTACATTAGGGAAATCATTTTCAAATAGATGAAAAGCAATATTACATTCTTTTCAGGTTTTGGCTCTGTTATTGTTACTGTCAAATTAGGAATCGGATGTTTAATTTATCAGCAACAAGTTCAGCAGTAATGACCAGTGTTTTTGAAAGAAATTTTAAAGAACTGGTTTCGGTTAATTTAATTATATTAAGCCACTGTGTATTTTATAATTAAACAGGGGGTTGTAATTTTGAATAGTAATTGGTAAGCGAGAACGATACCTGATCCAGTATCTCCTCTTTCCAGTATTCCGCACCACCAGTGGTAAAATCAAGCCTAAGGGAATATCACAAAATATGGACCTTTTTTTATAGATATTTATATCACTTGCTTCGTGATTAACGTCACCGCTATCCAAAATAACAAGCAAGGTACGTTTTCCTTTCTTAAATAACTTTAAACATAATATTATGAACTTTCTGCTTTTTAAATAAGAACATTCTACTTTTTCTGACTTTAACATTCTACCTTTGAGCATTCTGCTTTTTTTAAATATGATATTCATTATAATAAATTAGTCCACTGAATAAATATTAAAGCAGAATGTTAAGTTAAAAAATATTACTAGTTCTAAAAAATTAAAACAATGGAAATCAAAAATAATATAAAACTTTTTGTAAGCTCCTTCCTTTTAAAAACAGATTATATAGCTTTTTTATAATAATTTTCGTTTTCCTCAGAAGCAAATTGGGAACCTATTCCTTTCTTTTGCATTACGTGGATATCATGCATTATTTTTGCTCGTTTTACATTCTTTAGTAAGATTCTTACTGTAGTGAGTTATTCCTTTTAAAAGTAAGAGAACACAAAGAATAAATTGGTAAAAAAATGCTTTATTGAGCAGATTATGTACGATTGAGGTCGAAAAATGTCTAAATATTTTTTTTTCTTGAAATTCTTCCGTCTCTTTACATTTACGTACATATTAAATTATTAATTTGATTAAATTGTTTTCATTGACACCAGAAACAAATTAGCGATAGCGGCCTCACCGAAATTATACATACTACCTAATAAATGCATTATTGATTGCCATTGGCGAATAATAGTTGCGAAAGATTCTATTAATGTGCTATCTTTGGAATCCTTTTTCGGGTGATTAAACACTGGGATCTAGTTAATATGCAAGTACAAGAAAACTTTATGTACATTTTGGGAGCTTTTTTTCCCCCGATCAATTGAAACCAAAATTTGACGCAAAACTACAAGTGTAGTCTCTATATCCCATATATCACAAATTTAATTAATTGCGTTTTTAAGTTAACTGTATTTAAATGAAAGTGAGGACCGATATATATTTAGCTCTTTGACGGATTCTGTTCCAAATTTGATTCATGGGTATACTTTAATTGTTAAAAATACTTACTAAATTTTATTCATTTAGCTGTCATGGTTTTGCAGTGGCTTGTAAGCTTATATTCGGACAACTGGAGAAACAGTTTTGCCACGGATGTATTTCCTTCCAAATTTGATAGAAATCTAAAAATATAGTGCAAAGCCCTTATGCTGAATTTCATCCATATAGCTCCAAGCATTTTTGAATTACCGCGTTCACAGAAAAAATGTATTTTTCGGACTCAAGGAAGTCAGAAACATGGATATAAGTCAAAATCTGGAGTTCAATCCTTTAATGATTAAAATACTTGTTTTTTGTTTTTTTTGTTTTTTTTTTTTTGTTTGTTTTTTAGTGTGTATTTCGTATATGAGAAAGAAACAAAGTAAAATTCATCTGAAATCAAAAATAAACGGCGAGCGATGCGGTTTCATTTAATTAATAAATTTGCCGTAGGTTCAAAGATTGCAAGCGAGGATATCTTTTAAACACTCTTTTTTTATTTCATGAGATATGCCTTACAATGAATTATTCATTTAAAACAAATCTCAAATTTTTAAATAAAACGAATTAAATTTCAAAAAGTTTTCTCCATAGGGAATGCTAAAATAATTAAAATCAGAAACTATCGAACTAATTTTGCCAATTCCTAACCTTTATATCTTAAGTTCCAATTTTCTTTTTCATCCGAAAAGGAAGGAACCTCGTCTTCTCTTTTTTTGTTTGTATGTCTGTTATCTTCCTACCGGGACTCCGAAACAAATGACTAGCGATGAGGTTTCATTTGATTAAGAGATTCTTCAGTTAATTGCAAAACAAAGGTCCATAGCGAGAGCGTTTGTTTCCTACCAGAAATCAAATATTTTGGGCACACGCGGGTTGTCAGAATTGCGTCTCAGAAGCCGTAGAAATCATTTTACAAAGGCTGCTGAGTGAAGCCGTAGGACGTCGGGGTGCTGCTACTCACTCAGTCTGTTGGGGCAAGCACGGCTGATTATTAAAGAAGACCGAACAACCATATCATGTACCAGTATTTCTGTTATTTTCTTTAAATATTTTTTATTTGAGAGTTCAAGATGGCTTACTTTTCACTGAAGTGTTGAAATGTTTGCAACGATTGCATTTATTTTTTGACGGAAGGCGGAAGCGTGTGCCGATTTTGGAAACAGATATCTTAATATATCTTCTGCTTAGCTACCGTAAAGAAACTATTATTACGTTAGACGTCTCTTTAGATGCTCGTTGCAAAGCTTCCTTGTAAATTTTCTATACTAAGTTAAATATACTGAGTGGATAACAACCTTTATATCTTTCCTAAATCACACTGCCTTGTTTTTATAATTTAATTCTTATAAAGGATTTCTAGTGTATATTTTTATTCATTTTATGGTAATCATGGCATAAGGGTTTATGTAATATAAGAAATCAGATGTATATAAAAATGGATGATTGTAGTTATTTGCTTTTATTTATAAAAGCTTTTATTTAACCCTTCTTTGCATGATGATGGAAATTTCCATCATAATATTTAGTCAACAAAAAAAGGTACTCAAAACCCTTGTTCTGTAAATTTGTTGTTGCTGGCAACTTTTTAAGCGACTATTGCGTACAAAAAAACGCAGTTGTCAAAAAAAGCAATTCTCCTGTCAATTACCAGGCCTACAACTTGTCATTCCGCTGTTTGTTGTGACTGGAAGAAATGAGCGAGATTTTAAATTGTTTTATGGAAATTAATTTATTATTAATAATAATTAATTAATTAAATTATCATACAGAATAAAGAAGATTTATTAAAGAATATTTTTTTATTTATTTAGAACTGAGCTAAATATGTGACAATGCATGATGATGTAAATTTCCATCATATTGTTTTTTACATAATACATATTTTTATTTACACCAAGATATTTTTAAATATTTTTCCTTTAATCTAGAGCATTAATTACATCACCCTTATTTTTTTTTTAAAAAAAGAAAAAAATCATGCAAAGAAGGGTTGATTTGACTTGTTTCACATTTTTAGAGATGAAATTTTTCTAACAATTTTTCCTTCATTTTCTGTAGTCATAGCTGGATGTTGATAATAACAGTCAACTTTAATAATAATTTAAGGGCTTAGTTATCAATTAATTACTGGATTTCATTTACTTTTCATTCAATACGAACAACGCTTGCAAAAAAACAACTTATTACAATATTCCAGAAAATAGAAAAAAAAAATCAAGCTTTTACTGGTATCTTAAAATACATTAAAAAATCATGAAACATTTGAAGATCAAAGCAAAGTTGTGTAACCATGAGACGTTGAAAATGATACTTCAAAGAAACATAGTCAATAAATATCACAAAAAGAATATTTAATAAAAATAATTTTAGAAATGCTATGAAAATTCTAATTTGCTGAACGCGTCTAACGCTTTTACAATCTTATTTTGACATCCATATTAGCGATAAAAAAAATTATTTCTACTTTTTAGAAAACTAATAAACAGTATATTTTTACAAACTATTTGCTTTAAATAAAACGGGTTCTGAGAAAGGAACCTTTTTATAAGAAAAAGGTAGCTTTCTTCTAGTCACCATGAAGAACTTGATGCTAATATTGTGGTATCTTTATATATTATTAGAGAAATTTAACGATAATTTTTATAATAAACGAAGAAACAAAGTAAGATTTTGAAATCGATCTTAAATCAGCCTATAATATTTCAAAATTTAACTTTTGCATTTGATTTTTTTAATTCTTAAATTTTTACTTTATTGTAATTACAACATTTATCTAGGTTTAAATGTTTGCATAGTATTTCGAAAGTAATTAAAATTTCTCCCCTTGTTACCCCATTTTTTTCAGAAAAATAACTTTTTTTCCATGAACTCGAAATATGTATAAATATAAGAGACATTAATCAATTATAAATGAGCAAAAACTGTAATTTTTCATTTTAAACCTAGTTAAAAATAATTTTCTTAACTAAATCTGTCTACAATTACCGTTTCACTTGAAGCAAAAATGTGTCTCAAAAGTTTTGAGTTCTATAAATTATTAAATGTTATCGCATTTTGAGACACGGCCACAGTAAAGAAAATACACAATTAAAAATATATATAAGAGAAATATATGTATATATGCCCACGTTCTTAAAATTATTTTTTAACCACTTGGATTTCAATTTAAAAAGCATTTTGACTTATATATACTTGATACTTTTTTAACGCGTAATTATAAGGCCGGGATAGCCTGGTTGGTAGTGCGTTGGATTCACATCCCTTGTACTGTGACTTCGAGCCTGCCAGCCAAAAACTGTGTGCGTGCGCGCGCGCGCGCGCGCGTGTGTGTGTGTGTGTTTTACATGCTTAAGCCTTTTTTTTTATTGTATTTTAAGTTTTTGCTTACAACATTCCGAGATTAACGTCATAAAGTGGATACTCAAAAGTTTTTCTGTACTAACTCGATTACATAAACAATTTTCTATTAAAAACGCCCACTCTATCTAAAATATCCGTTGTTTAAGAAATGAATGCAGAGAAGTAGAAATCTTACAAGCATTAAAATTTTAACTAACTAAACCCTGGTTTTGTTTTAACGAATTCAACTTCGAAGGAAACTGAGTTAAAAATTCTGAATAACTAACATTATCTAATATGAATATTTTCTACAACGTTTACATCTAACTTTCAAAATGAAACATTTTATGACTAATCGTATGAAGCAATTACTATACAAAAGCAGAATAAAAATAGGTTCAACAATAATTCTATACATTTTTGGAAAATAATTAGAAGACTTTTTTCCTTGAACATACTTTGTTGCGCATGGACAGATGAATCGTTAGCTTTTAATGAGAAAAACCACAATTTGCGATACGGCACCTATAAAGACTCCATCACAGGTCAAGGCTTACTGGACTTTTAAAATTCGTTCTACAAAGGTATTTATATGTCAAATAATTTTTGATAACTTTTATTAAACAGTTTCATTTATTTGATTAAAAGTATAACTTTCTTTTAAAAAGATTTCACACATCCCATTCCTTCCATCAGTATTAATGGAATCTTAGCTTTATGATTGAAGACGAAAAACTGGAATGTTGATTGTTTTCTACCCAAAAACTTTTATACATAAAGCTTGTTTATGGTTAAAATTATTTCATTTTTATCCAGATAAGAATTTTATAAATATATGCAAGAATTATATGCATTTTTTATATATTAGTAAGATAGCGTTGAGGAAAGAATCGTTTCAAACTAGTAATGTCTCGTCCAATAGGACTACAGAAGTATAGTTTCCCTTGAAATCATTTCGTATTTTTCATTCGAATTCATTATTTTAGAAATAAAAATTATACATTTTTCGTTTTTAAAAATATTTCAATAAAGAATTTAAAAAGAACAAATTTTGGAAATAAATTATGTCACTATCTTATTATTTGAAAAGAAAAATAATGTCTTCTGCTTTTAAATTGATTTTGCTTTCAAAATGTCGCATGTAGACAGGATGGAGATAGAAGGATATGTTTCTGCACTTTCCGAAGAGTAATATCCTTATTGCATAGTTAAAAACTCGATTGAAATGAATGTTGTGAAAATTTCTAAATGAAAAATAAGCAACTTTTTTAATCGAAAAGAATCGTCAATCCTTACTTCTAAGTGGAAAGAAGATTCTAAACGAATACCAGATGATACGCACTGTTTCAAACATATCTAAATTGAAATCATTAATAACAACAAAAAAAAAATTCAGCCAAAGCAGAAATCCATTGCAAAGTTTTTAAGAACATCCCTGGTACTCTCAACTAATAAATTAAATTTACAGCGTAAATAGCTAAAAAATTATTAAGTTCGTCAGCTTTTACCGAAGGAAGTGGCTCAACGAAAAACATTTTGTAGAACCTTGTATATGAAATAAATGAAGCTATATTGCAACTCCTGAAGGAGTATGGATTTACCTAAAGAGTTTCAAGAAAAATAGGTCTATTTACTATCGATAAAGAAAAGGGAAAAAATAAAAATTCTGATTCTATTAATGTAAAGGAACTTTTAGTAAGAGGCTTATAACTGCTGAGGAATTCTCCTACAATAGGAGAATTCCGCAAATTAAAAATTGGAAAAAAAGTTCAAATCAACTCAACATAATTTCAAGATATTTTATGTTCGATATTTACAAAGCAAATGCCGCTTCTTTTCTCCGATGATGGTCGAAGAATGTAAATTCATCAAGATAAAGCTACGAATACTTAAGAATCAAGACAAAGCTACGAAAAAGTATTCAGTGCATTGCTTCAAAAAAGGAAGACTGGCACAATTGTTGCATATATACATTTTCAAAAAATCCTTCGAAGTCCCCTGATGTCTCACGTATGGGCTATTGCGTCTTAAATCTATAGAAAAACACACTTTATAAACCCACTCCAACTATAATTAATATACTGTTATAATTTATGGAAGAGGAATGGAAATCAATATCGGTAAACATTTCGATGTAAATTTATAGTCCAGAAAACAGGCCATCAGTTCGGGTATTTTAAAAATAGTTCTTACATTTAAAACATTAATTAAACGACCCTGAAATCTTTCTAAAAATCCGTAAACACCTTTTGAAGTTCCTTTTCTTCCTTATATTTATTGACTTACCTTTATTGAATTCTAGCGATATTACACAACTAAAGATTTGAAAAAAACATTCGTTAATCAAATTGCATAACAGCGTTTTTGTTGCTGAAACCTTTCATAGCTCGGCAATATCTCAAATAAAGTTGAAAAGCTGCTTCGATAACATAACCCAAATAAAAATATCTCATGAGAACTCACAAAGAAGAAATGATAGCTATTCCAATCTCTTCCAATTTCTTTTCCCTGTTCTCCAAATGGCTTTCTTTGGCTTCATTTTTTCATCATTTCTCTTTAACTTTCGGTCAAGGAGAAAAAAAGAAGAAAAACTACCTTACTGTTTTTTTTTCTTTACATGCTGCTTGTTTCCATGTTGACAAGCTGTCACTGTTATTGTTTGACAAAATGTTTGTTATTGTGAACAACCATGTTAGCTACAAGTATAAACAAGGACAAAAGAATTATTTTCGTGATAATGAGTAGGAATTTGAATATAAAAACCTCATTTTGCATCTCGATTTCTTATTACACTTTAATTATCGTTCTTGAATATTTAGTGCGGCCTTAGGTTTTATTGAAATCCGGGGTAAATTTTTCTGTTCGATATTCATTAATTTCAATTTTTTGCAATTATATATATATATATATATATATATATATATATATATATATATATATATATATCAAGCAGAGTCAGGGCAGAAATCATGAAGATTGAATTTTAAGTCCATTTTATTCCATCCCGGGAGATTACGTTTATTTACAAGAGCACGGATAAGGCGCGTCCGCTCACAGCGCAGCAGAAAAGCAGAAGTGTAATTAAAAGAGGGAAATCATTATCCCTAGATTTAAATACCATAAGATTTTGATAGAGAAAATATTTTTTCACAGTGCTCATACAATGAGATTTCAATAGAGATTTCCACAACACACGCCTAAAAAGCAATGGGAAACTCAAGGATCTATTAAAACTATTTTGTTTAAGTCAGTAATTTTCATCCTCTAACTCGGAGCGTGGGAATCTCGTCTTTTAGCAGATTCAGCAATTTTACAGAGCTTCTGTTGAATTAATTAACTAGAACAAGTGGAATGAATCAAGAAATAAGAAAATATTTTTCGAGTGAAGTTACAATGAGCTAACTGAAATTGAAAGTTAGGAAATAATTTTGGATTTAATTTAAGAGTTTAAAATATCATTATATATATATATATATATATATATATATATATATATATATATATAGTAAATAACTGGAAACTTTTTTTCATGAATTGAATTTTCTATTAATATAATTTTGAAATTTTGTATATAATTCAAATTTTTGTTAAAATCCGAAGTCAATCAAAAAAATTGTAAAAATTCTATTATTTCTGAATCGCTTTCATTTGTTAAATATGCCCTTGTTTCATACTTTTAGAAAATGTATGAGGAAATTTTAAGATCCTTCATTTATTTAAGAATTTTATTGTTTATAATATAGTTAATCAAAAAGATAATAAAAAGGTCTTAATTTTTTAAAAAAAAATCAATCATCACTTTTTTTTAACCACATGTTTTGTGAAATGTGCTGTTTAGAGGTTTTATTGTGTAATTTCTGTAATCAAATCACTATACGTTATTCTTTTATTAAACCTACTTATTTATTAGAAGATAGGAAGATTAATGATGTTAAGTAAGTGCCGTTAGCGACGTTACTCCGGTGAAAACTTATTAATAAATAATTTGGTCTTTTAAATTTAGAAAACTACTTAACCAGTGTAACTAAAAAGAAAAAGCTGAGATGTACATGTTTTGGTACAACGAGGGCTGGAACTGCGAAAGAATGAAAATTTAATAAACCAAATACAAAGTAAAGAATTTCGCGTGAAACGGTCTGTCAGACTATTATTTAATGAAATCATTGCTTTTTAAAAGCAATAGAGTATTAAATAACAGTTGTTATTAAAACAGTTAAATATTAAAAACAAATCTTTACTGTCTTTTTTTTTATTTTTAAAAAAAATTATTTATCATTGAACTACTCATTTTTTACACTCAATTTACATTTATTAAATTTAGTTTTTTGATTAAGGAATTTTTATTACCGACCCATCAATTTCGATTGAACAGTAACTATTAAGAGAATTGCGCAGTTATCCAATAATAACACGAGTGACAAAAACAAGGAACGCAAAGATCCTGTGGATTTTGACTTCCGCCGATCTGAAACGAATCTAAATAAACCGGACGAATAGCAGGACTGGAAAAATAAAGGTCCTGTCTTGGGCGTCTTCCTTTAATCCTACAGTTCCTTTCGGAAGTGATTCTCTTGTGTCACTGCTTATAAAGAGGGGACAAATCAGAGTATTTAAATCCTAATCGGTATCGATTAATGAGCGCGATGATGTGCAAATCCTCGAAGCACAGGAACTTTGGGTTTCCGGCGAGTGCCAACTATCACATCTGGTAGGGCCGGGGTATCGAATGTCGACGCTTTCCTGCTGCTGGGTCGACCCATGAAAAAAAAATACAAGCAAAGCATATTCGTTTGGTCTATCAATCTGAATCCGATTCCGATTCGAAATGGGAGATAGAGATGGATATTTAAGCATGGAAGTTGTAACTGTGGTGGCTGGTATAGGATGTCGCAAGTTGTCACCGGTGATATATGAACGGGTGAATAAACTTCCAATTAAATTATGGTATAGTTTTATTTGAATATAAGTTTATAGAAGTTTATTTGTCATCTTGGTCACAAGAAAGAAAATGTTGGGAAAAGAATTCTTAGTCTATTTATCATAATATTAAATCAGAATGATTCTTTCTTTATTAAATGCTAATTTTGATCAATATTTAATTAATGAGTTTTGTGAGGAATTTTAATTATCCTATATTCAGTAGAGTCGTAAGAATAAGCCTCATCTGAGGTATAATATTGTGTGTGTGTTTACAGCAAGTTCTCATCAATGGCTTGATAAAAGTAAATTTCGCTCTGGACAGGGTTTTTTTTTATTATTTAGTTATTTGCTTTTATTTTGTCAGAAATAGCTTCAAAAAGTGATATAAAATCCCAAAGATTTCCTCTAAGGCTGACCCCTGAGGCATCTATATACTCCTCTCTCGTTGTTACGACACTGCCTGTAGTGCACAATTTATTTATTTATTTATTTTTCAGCTACAGATTAAATTCATATAATATAAAGAAACGTAGAAATGGCTAAGCAATAATTAAAAAAGTGTAATTTTTAACTTGAAATTTTAATTAAATAACTTATAATTGCGTCATTTATGTTACATATGAAATGTTCCATGCTAATTTAAATTTGAAATCTATTCTGGAAGCAATTTGTATATGATAAAATTAAATGAATATAGTGAAGCTTTATTTTAAAATTATATTCTAATATTTATGCAATATTAACAGTTTTTTTAAAATACTTAAAACGTTTTTTAACCAAGCTTGTCTTGGATGGGAAAGACCGAATAGATGGCTTAACACAATGGAAGAAATCATGAAATTATATGTTAGATGACATGCGTGTTATATTTGTCACCCGAGTATGCTGTTAAGTAGTTTAACATTATTTTTAACTGCAATTTTGTAATCAAAATACTTTCCTACTTTTAAATAAAAAAAGTAAGTAAAAAAGGAAGTGAATATACATCTTTGGGAAATGTAAAGTTAAATATTATCAGTAAAGTTTATATATTTACAGTATTTAAAAAAAAACATTTCCGTATAATGGATTTTTATTAAATCACTTTGAGGGAGGGGGGCAAATACATGGTAAAAGAATGATAATGTTCGTCAGTTTGCTCTATAAGTCAAATTCACACAATTCCTGAAGAATAGAGATGCATATTTATAAGTAAATGTAGTGACAGTGATTGCTATAGAATATTATAAGTTTCTCAGTTAATTAAAAATTATACAGAATATTATCATTTTTGCAGTTATCTTTATTTTTACTTATAATAAAGAGGAATGAGTGTTTGTGCCCTCTTCTCTCTCTCTCTCTCTCTGTGTGTGTGTGTGCGTGCGCGCGTGCGTGCGTGTGTGTTGCATCTTTACAGGTCAGAGTAAGAGCTACAAATTTGCCACATGCATTCTTTCGGGAGTGGAAGTTCATTCCTAAGGGTTTTATTTATTTATTTTTTATTGAAAATTTTAATTTTAAATTAAACAAAATTTTTCAATTCAGTAATGTAACCAAAAATTATTACAATAAAAATAAATTCTTAAACAGGCAAAAATTCAAAAAAAAAAATCTTTTCAATTATATAAATTATTTTTGCGCTATAACATTTTTTTAAATTTTTTATTAATTTCTAAAAATATTTGAAGCGTATTTCTTAAAAATATATTTCACACGAAATTATAGAATTTAAACTGCATGAGCTCGTTATGTTTGCATGAAAAAAGTAGAAAATATTGAACAGAATATTGTAAAACTTCTAAAATAATATGAGTTATATGACTAAAAAAGTTTGAAATTTAAAAATATTTTTCTGAAGAAATCATAAATACCATGTTATAGAAAATATTTAATTAAAAAATTTAACGACAATTTATCCCGACGAATCAGCTTGTCGCCAAATTGAGCTAGTATTCAACATAATTAGCAGAAGTAGATTCGGTTTTATATTCAATTAGGCACCAAAGTATAATGAACTTATTTTTAGTTTAATAATCATATTAAAGGAAATTTATAGTTATAAAAACGCTAAAGGTTTCTTTTTTTTTCTGTGTAACACCGATGCATTTCATTTATTATTCTTTTAGGATTGTGTTTTTATTAGTAGTTAAGGGATTTTATTTCTTAATATTGATTCAAAAAAGTGCAGAGGTAGAATTTTTTATGAAAAGAAACAAGTGGAAGTGGTCCCCCAGAAATCTTTTTGCATACTCTCGATTAAATATACTTGTTTATTATTTACCTCGTAGCTTTGAAGAACAATAGACATTTTTTTATCAATTAATCTCTGAATTGCAGTTAAAAAATAAAAACCAAAACACCAAATGTTCATTTGGGGCTCGTTTTTTCTAACATATTTATGCCAAAATTTGATACCGAACTTCAATTATAGTCACAAAATCATACACCAAAATTCCTATATTTAAGACTTTGCCCTTTTGAATTTGCATGCCAGTGAAAGAACATGCCGATAAACGGTCAATCTCTTGACGCATTTGATGCCAAATTAAGCTCTTATCTACACTTTGGATATGAAATATGTGTACCAATTTTTTTAATTCTTGCGCTCCTTTTCTGGGTTTTCTTTTCTTTTCTTTTTTTTCTTTTTGGTATTTAATTTCGTGCATGCAGTTATAATATACGAAAATCGAATTTGTGCTTTACAAGCATTTTTCCAACCTGTTGAAACACAAATTACACTGGTTGGCATAAAATCCCATACCAAAAATTATACATTTAAGTCCTCCGCTTTTGAATGATCGCGATTACATTTTTCTCAAAGTACAGACAGATGTTCAAGCAATTTTCGGATGTGGTTTAAAATATCGTTGAGTCTACACTACCGATGTTAAATCGGCATAGCGATTTTATATCTCTTTGTTTTGCAATTATCGTATTAAAGTATATTCTGAGGTCGAACGCATAGATTTCCTCCAGGTGGATTTTGCTCAAAATTTGATAGAAATCTAAAAAATTTGGTATAAAGACCGTGTACAAAATTTCATTCATCTATCTTAAAGCGTTTTTGAGTTATGTTTGTCATAGACAGACATTTTTCAAAAAATCAGTTTTTAAAACTCGGGGAGGTCTAAAATGTGGGAAATTTATCCAAATCTCGAATTCAAATTTTTTGACGATTACGATATTTTCTCTATACTTCGTATACAAGAAAATAAAAAGAAGAGGTAGTATCATTGGTGTTACTTAAAACTGAGATAAATACGCCGCATTATTATTTAAAATTTCAATAATTATTTAAAATAGGAATTATAAAAATTTTAAATTGTCATTTACTTGCAATCTGCATGGCTTATACCTAAAAAATTAATAATTGCTATATCTTTTTATAACCCATTTCCATCCAAAATCAAACTGAAAGCAATCAAACCATAAAGCTTAGAATCTTGTTAAAGTGATTAAAACAGAATACGCCGCAGGTCCTTTTTATCACTTCCTACTCATCCCATTCATTAATGAAATAAAAAAAATTAAAAAATTGAATGTCTCTCTTAATCATCTGCAAATACCTCTCTCTAACCCTTTTTTGCGGCCAACCCTTAATACCCGAAGCAACCTACCGTAATCGGTTTGGGCAACCCTCTTTTTCACCCTGAACCTCATTCACAAATAATAAAAATTCTAACAAAGAAACCACTGCACGTGTTTTTCGAGAGAAACTATCGTAGCTCAAAACGTGGAGATCTGATTTTAGTTCAAAGGTACCTCCTCCCTATCAACTAGGGGAGGTGGAAACGCTAGAGGGTATTAGAGGGGTGATGAATAAATCCTCTGCTACCCACCTGCATGCATGGGTAACTCTACACCTCTCCCAGCAGCAGTTAAGCCATTTTTGTTAAAAGCGTGACAAGGACTGCATGCCAATAAAAAGAACCCCTCTTCATTTGAACGGATCTCTCTTTTATTGCGAGCTATGTCATTATTTTGCGAAAAGATTGCTTTCGATTGTGATTGTTGAGTCTTCCTATTGTACAAGAGGTGTAATTGCTTTGAGATCAACGAGATAGATGTTGTATTAAAACGGGAGAGTTTGCATACAATTAACACAAGATACGAGCACTTATTCGAATCTAAATTGTATACTATGCTCACTTCAGTCAATAATAGGATAAACTTAATCTATAAGTAAAAATTCGTCATCGTAGAATTTCAATATATACATAAGAAAATCTGAGTTCAGCGCTTCTATGGTGTGGCATTATATTCAGATGGCGTAACTAGTTTGTTTACGGTTTCTTAGTTTTAAATGATTAATTTCGAGCCACTACGAGTCACGTGAAAATCATTAGGGTTTTTTTTTAAAGAACTCTTTTGCAATTTAATTATCACATTCATGTAGTACGTAACTTATGTTTTTGTATATTGTATAATCAGACTTAATCGAACTCTTACGAATTGTAAGTGTTTCTCAAAATATCCATAAGTTTGTATAAATATTAAAATGTAATTTTAAAATCAAATTACAGTATATTCATTGGATTTTACCACACTTGCAATAGCTTCAAGAAATAGCGCACTTGTTTTCGAATTTTTTGCTAGTTCTTAACCCTTTGCACTCCGAAAAATAATTAGATGCAAAATTATTCACCTAATACAAAAATGTTTATTGTTATGAAAAATAAATGTACATAATTCTTATAAGTCGAATTTCTTTTAAAAATTAATCTACATCTCTTAACCATTATGTAGGCATTTTTAACAATTAAATTTGAAAAATAAATAAATAAAATGTCAAAATGATGCAAAATCTTGAATGGTGAGTCAGAGGCACCATTGGAGTGCAAGGGGGTAGTTGTTATTTTCAACTACCTCAACATAAGCAGCAGACGATGTATTTTGCTCAAACTTTCTCATTTATTTTTACAATATAATGTGTTCTGTCCTATATTAAGAAGAATCACCCTTACATTATAGAAAAAAATCTCTCTGTGTTAATCGATTTGGTTCAAAATTTGAGATAAATTTAAAATACTGTTGCAAAAATCATTCACTCAAATACGCTCTTATTACTTATCGCTTTTTTGAATTATCGTATATACATACATGCGAATAAACAGAAAGACAAGCAGATAATACTCATCAACAGATTTAATTCAAAGTTCTATATAGATACAAATTCTGATAAAACTAAATGCCAAATTTCATTGATCTATGCTGTCATATTTATGAGTTACCTTGTTTACATGTACATAGATGAACATGTTGTCATATTTCTTGGAAAATTTGCCGTATATTAAAAAGAGAAATGCAGAAATGGCTCATTTATTGTACCTCAAATTTTTTTCGTCTTACTGCATTTTTGCGTTAGCTTGTTTACTGACAAATGGATGAACACAATTCCAAAAAGGATATTTTTAATAAAATAATTCAATAATTTAAATTTTTAAATACATACCCAAAATGGATTTGGGGCCATCTTAAACTTGGAGGTTTTAAGAAAATTTAAACATAGTATAATTTTTAAAAAGTGTCAATACCTTTGAAGAAAGATTTTTAAAATATATATATCACTAGGGATTGATTATTAACCGCTTAACAATTTTGCCCGTATGCTGTACGTGCATCGATTTATTGAATTTTGATGGTTGTAACCTAAAAATAAACCATTCATAATGATTATAATTCAACGTGAAAACTATTTCGAATACATAAATAAGTCATGTATTCAATAGATTTACATTTGAAACAAAATAAAAATATATTCCTAAAATAGAAGGTATCATCTTATTAAATAAAGAAAATAAAACAGTTAAGGAGTTAAAGTCCCAAAGTTATATCTACCTGACCAGATGCAAAAATATATTTTTAGAAATGCTAATGTGTTGTCAGTTCAATATAAACAAATGACCATTTTCCGGGGCTTAAGAAAGAAAACAATCATTACGAAAAAACATTTTCTTACAAAACTCATTGAGCTCTAGAAACCAGATGAATTTCTTCTAGTTTCATTAAAATTCAAAAATGCATATCTTATTGGAATTTGGCTTTGCGTTCATAATTTTATGAAATAAAATGCAAGCATTCTATTTCGTATCACTATACCATTGCTCATACATTTAAAAAAATAAAAAAAAATTATTGTAAATCGATTTTTTTAGGATCTCGCATCGATTAAAGAGAGTAATGATTTTAATCGCAATTCTCTTATTCTTGGTTTTCTGTACAATAATAATGACAATCGCTCACAGAAGTGAGGACTACAAGTGGTAAAAGTGATAAGTGCCAAAATCGGAAATGCTGGGAAATCCGCCTAGGAAAACCGATCACAATAGCCGCTTTAATGATTGCACCTGTGATCTGGGGTGCTCCTTTTTAAAAAAAATTACCTGACATTTTCATGCTTGTTACATGATAATTATGTAGCTCATGATCCTTCAACTTCAAAACAGAGTTGATGGTTGTTGTTGTTGTTTTTTTAATGTAAGTACATCTTTTATCACTTTTTTCTTCAATCATTCGTATAGAGAAGTTTATCTAAATAAACGTTTTTTTCTTTTATGCCAATATTTCTCAAACATACTGTTTAAACCAAATTAATTTAATATTTTCGGAACAATTATAAACTAAAGAGAATTCGAAGCCAAGACTAGGTTAATTTTTCATATTATCAAGAACTAACTATAATTTAATGAAAATATATTTCTTAAGTATTATTCTTAAATTTTTGATCTAGGAAACTTGTTTAAGAAGAAATTTTAAGAGAATTAGATATCAAGAATCAGATTAAATTTTCAAATAAACAGTTTTTAACTGTAATATAAAGAAAATGTTTTCAAATGCTCATAATTAAAAAAACATTTCCGCTAACAAGACTTCAAAAAAAATTGTTATTATTTATTTACGCTTTCGTTTTAGGAAGTAAAACATTTAAAAATCCTTTTCTGTATTTTCTACTCCCAAATAAAATTGTTCAGTTCTAAATTGCCCCCCTCCCCAGCTTTATTGTCCTCGTTTTGGATCCGTTGTCACACCCCTGCCTCTTTTATCTTTCAAGTTTAAACCAAAATCATTAAGTTCTCCTATCACAATTTCAGACATTTGTTTCTCAACAAGTTTTTTAACTAGTAGGAAATCTGAAAATATGTGATTTCACAATTTGATGGAGCAGATCCATTAATTTGTTTTGCAAATTTTTCCCGAGATGGTGAATTTTAATCTTTTCTTTTTTAAACACTATTAGCATGCCCTTCCAGATTTATCTTCTTCCAAAAATGAATGATAACCTATCATAACTATATTCATTCAGAGTCGTAATGTGTAATTAATGTCGAATCTAAATAAAAGACTAATGCAATGTATGCTGCAAATATTAATGTCGAATCTGAATAGAATGCTAATGCAGTTCATGCAACACATTTCATAAAAAATTGAATCCAAATGTAATATTGCATACAAGGTAAATGTTGCCAAAATTTAAAAAAGAAATAGTCATTTTGCAAATTATATTTTTTTATTTTATCATTCGTATTTTCATGTTTTTAAATGCATTCCACGATAAATGTTTTTTTTTTCATGGAAGTTTTCCGCCCTCCGCAATGCTCTATTTAGATATATTCTAATTTTAACAATGATATTTATGTAGTCAGCAGTCCTTCTCTTTGGTTTAACAGTTTAGTAACCATATCTTATTCTGTAAATTTAAAAAGGATATTTGCACATCAAATTAAATATTGAAGTATAAATGACAGACCTCAATAGAACTCAATCTGCCACATTAATAAGTTTGTCATAATTACTGAAATCTTTAAGTAAACTATTAGAAAATATTCAAATGTGTCATTTTACATTAAAGTTAACTGGAAATCAAAATTTTGTCTGTTTGAAATTTTAATTATTACTTATTAATAGTTAAATCAATTTATTAGCTAATGGGGGGACAAATAGCATACATACTTTGAATGTTTCTTATAATTACCCTATCTGTAAACTGCTGGTACTATAATGGCAGTTTTATTGCAGTGACTGGAAGCAATTGAAATGCAAATCCTGGAAACCTAGAATGAATTATATATCATCTGGATATTCAAATGCTGATGTAATTTTCTTAAAAAAATAATTCCAAATACTCGGAAACGACCACAAATCTCCCCCTCCCAACTTATTTTTAATACGCGGATGAGTCATAATTAAAAGTGCCAGAAATAAGAACATTTCTTTTTGCTGAACTCTTGATGAGCGTCAGACTGCATCTGATTTGGAAATTAAAAGAAGAGTAAAAAAAAATGTATACATTACATTAAAATAATGCAGAGTTATAATCGAATTGCTCAAACTTTTGGAAAACTTATTAGATATTTTCAAAAACTATGTATTGTTACACATAGATTTGACAATATTGAAATCAGCAATACTTTTTTTCATTACAAATATTTAGTAATATTTATAATTTGCATTAATTATAATGATTTCCGTTTCGAAAAATCATACTAAATTTTGTCTAAATAGATAAATAAATTCCATCATTATTCATATCTAGCGTTAAATTTTTTTTGATAATTCCTCATTTTAATAAGAATATATGAGCATAATCTAAATTATGTTATTGGAATCTCAGAGAAAATTTTCTAATTAATGCATTTCAAATATGTATTTGTAGCTTAAAATGAGGCAGTTTTTTCAACAATGACACGATGTCATATATGTATTAACTTCATTCATTTTATGCCTTATTCCGCTGTTTCTGGTATTTCCTTTTGATGAAATATAATTACGTGCTCACTTTCATAAAGACAATAATCATCTCATGCAGTTTGAACTTCATTCATGCCAATATTGAAGTCCTATATATAAAAAAAGCGAAAAAGAAAAGGTACATAGCCATTTAAAAAGTGAAGGAAATAAACGCATTCTTCTAAACCGCTACCTGTTAAAAATAAACTTTTTAAAAAGTATTAAGTCCATACGTATTTGCTTTTTGCTTATGCGTGAATGTGCGAATTAATTTGAGCAGACGAACAGGTTTACATCATAGCATATATTTACACACCTTCTCAAACCACAAAACAAGAATATAGTGTTCCTAATTATTTTTGTAAGTAGTGAAATATATATCGAAAAGCTTTTGAATTCTTATAAGTAAAATTTAGAAATCATTTTGGATATTATGGATTATTTCAAAAAATAGTTATTTATTCTTGTTATAAATAAATTTTATGCGAAAGTAAGACTATTTCACCGAAAGAAAAGTAAAATTAAACCATCTACATGATATTCCGTTAATTTAGTTTATATTAATAAGTCAAAACTCTAATATTCCATTTAAAAAATACATTAATATCATGAATGAATTATGAAAAAAATGCGTGCTGGAAAGAAGAAACTTTTGAAATTAAATTCTATTTTAATAGGGGAAGCGAGATAAGACGCGTCCATTTACATCGTGATACTAAAAAAATAATAATAATAAAAGCTAGAAATGTTTCCCTTCAGTGATTGTACCATGAGAATTTGATAAGGATTTCTTTGACACTTATCAACTTAGGAAAGGCAATCACAGGTATCCCCTTTCAAAAAATGCTTGGTTGTTACGGAATTTTATTTCATCGTTCTAGGTGTGTACAGAACGCACAAGTCAACATTTTTTACAGCATGTATTATAAATAATTAAATTAAAAAAAGAAAAAAATGATCAGGATCAAGAACTAACAGAAAGTTTCAGAATAAGGTAATATGGGTTAACTTAAAATAAAAATTAGGAAGTTAGTTAAAATTTAAATTAAATTAAAAAGTATTAATACACACAGATACACACACTCACACACAGACAAATAGGGGATCCCAAAATAAAGGAAATTTGATAAATAACGGGTTGAATATTCATGCGGTGCAAATGAAACTCTTGTTTTCGATTTGTTTCTCTGTTTCCAAATACTTCAGTTACATTTGTTGAATACATATTTTCATACATAATTTTTTTTACTTTGCAGGAATTAATGTGTATCTATTCGAGCCTAAAAATTGCATTTTGAATTAGGAAATTTCTTTATTTATTAAATAAATCAGTCCTTTCTCCTAGATATAATTAGAAGAGAGAAATTCTGATTCCTTTAGCTTATCTGGTTTATAAGTGCTGTTTTTTGCAGATATGTCTCTGATTATGTGTATATTGTAATAAGGATAAATTCATCGAGATTGATTCTACCTCAGAACTTTTAAAACTTTTTACTAGATGTAATAAATCTATATAAGTCTCATCTTCAGAACACTAGATTGTAGGAGCAAGAATCAGTTCTCTCGCACATGTGAATTTTTAGGGTGCAAACACTGTCCCATCTGTATGTTGTGGAAATATAGAGGATGAATGCTGATCGTACTCGTTATATCACTGTGATTCAAAAGCAGTTGGTCAATCTCCAAGCATCCCTACTTTATCTTTAAAAATGAGATGTAGATTAGCTAGACCAAACAGTAAATTTAAAAGGAAAAGTATTTTTAATCGAGCTAATTTTTTTTCGCTACTTCCTTACCCTCACAATAATAATAATAATAAAACCTGTACAGAAAATTCAGAAAATAATGGGCCTTGTGAATATTTTTGAAAAACTATTATTGCTCTTGAACTTGAAAGGGTAAGATAACAATTTGGTTGGTAAAGGAATTTAAATTCTTGTGAATAAGGGAAATAGATTTTTTGTCTTTGGTAGCTAATTTCATTTCTTGATTATTATGGGAGTGTTCTGTTAGTAGTGGAGAATGTAAACCATTTGCTATTTGCTTAGTAAAAAATTGGGAAGCTAGTAGCTTGATTTTTTCAGATAGAATTTTCTGAGACGTGATTTAAAAGGACAACATTCGAGATCCATTTTGGAAAAAGTAAAACAATTCTCAGAGCTATAGTTTGAATAGTGTTGCATGCTTTAAATTGCGTCTCGGAAAAACTGTTGATTACTGTGCAAGCATAGTAAAAAATACTGAAAATGCTTTTTTGATATTAATAATATTTTTAGTCCTGGGGCCATGGTTTTTGATGCGAATATCTTGAAAGCAGTTATTTCTTTAAGTGTCTGATTTCTAAGATTTTTGAAGATTACTGCGTTTTGATTCTTTTTAGAAAAAGGAATGCCAAAAAATTTAATCATTTCATTCCATTTTAAAAGGTGTCCCGCATAAGTAATATATGGATAAGTTGTAATTTTTTTCTTGGACAAATCCGCTATTGCACTTTTTTCTGGAGTAGATTCTAGTTTCCAATATTTGCACAATTTGTGTATGTTTTCCATTGTGTTTTGAATTTTTTTAATAATACTTATCAAAGTGATATCTACAGGATACAAAATTATCATCAGCAAAAATAGTACATTCGATCCCTTCCTCTATCGTTTCATGGAAGTCGTGCATAAAGATAACAGAGTTGGTGAAAGAATGCTGAACTGAGGTAACCCTTTGCTCACTATTCTGGTACCAGAAAGGCAATGTCTCCAGCGAATCTGGAAAATTCTGGATTGAAGGAAGTTGTGCAACCACTTTGCCACGTTGCCTGTTATAACAAGTCGTAAGCATTTAAAAATAAGGTAAGGTTGAAATGAATCATAAGCATTTTTTATATCAAGATTCACACTAACGAAATATTTCTTTTCCTCATGAGCTTCTGTGATTTTTGCCAGAATATTGTAAATTGTAGTTTAGTTATTTCTGAAGGGTATAAAACCTTGTAAACTATTGTGCAGTTTTTTTTGTTGTTGTTACAATTAGATAGTATGAAATGCGCTGAGTTGAGGATACATTCAAAGACTTTTAAAAAAAAAACGGAGGTCAGTGCAATGGGCCGATAACAGGGAACTTTGGTTTTATCTTTGTTTGGTTTCGGAATCGGAATAATTATAGTGTGTTTCCATTGTTTGGGGATGTCAGCTGAATCAAATTAATGTAGATATAATTTCAAAATAATTTGAAGTCGGTCGTTGTTGAGATTTTTGAATCAGGTGACTGGGATGGTTTCAGCTCCAGGAGTAGAGTTTTTGTTTTGTGGATTGTTTTATTAAGTTCTCCAATTACGAATTTGCTATTGAGAAAGGAATTTATTCCAGAGAAATTCAAGGGAATAGGTACAATATTTGCATTTTGATCAGAAAAAATGTTTTGCAAATAATTTACTTTGATGTGCTGGGGCGCAAATACAGCAGTTATTTTGTGTTATAATGTTTAGTATTTGAATTTGCGTGGTTCGAAAGTTTATTTAGGATTTTAAAGAACATTTTTGGATTACGAGATATTGTATAAATTGTTTCCCAGTATTCTCTTTTCGCCTTTTTTACTTGAAAACGAAACCGACTTGCAATTTTTTAATGTTTCATCAAGTCTATTTCAGAAATGTTTCTGGTTGCTTTTTTCCGAAAGTGCTTGCTGAGTTTTTTCATAATTATGGCAAGAAATATTCCACCAAGGAGGATAAGGCTTATGCGACAATAGTTTAAATGAAGTATTTTGGGTTATTATCATAGCTGCATTCACGGTAATTTGGTCAATGGAACATTGGTTGGCATTATTAAAAAGGGTTTTTTGGTTGTTGTGTTATATTCGTCCAATCAATTGTTTTTAAGTTGCGACTAACACTTTCTATAATCGACCAAAACACAACTATCGGGTTGTGATCGCTATCGGAAGTTGATTCCATTCCATAACATGAAGTTTGATTATGAATATCAGATTAAACGAAGGTAATATCTAAAATATATTGAGTTATTAAAGAACTGGGCTTGGGAATAGTTGTATAAAAAATTATGAAATGTTAAAGTTAGCCACTCGACAAAATCGTTACTTAGAGCCGAAGAGCGGGATGCTTCCCAAACAGTATGATGCAAATTACAATCGCCGAAAATTAAAGTAGGTAATGTTAGAGAAACGAAGAAATGTTTTCGAAGAAGTGCTGATCAATATCAAAACCTAGTGATGCATATAAATTAATAATATTGAATTTAGTATTCTGGAATTGTACTTCGTTGCCAAAAATTCCAAATTCAAATCTTCTCTAATGTTGTTGGGGATTATTCTTCCGGAAACGCCAATAAGATCATTCCCACCTGTTCTGTTTTGTCTGTGTGTACGGAAAAAAATTGTTTGAATAGGAAAAAATTTCGGTTTCGGGAAGGAAGGTTTCTTGAAAAACCCAAAAGATAGTAGTAGAGAAAGGAGGGATTGGACGCCAGAGCTTTTCCCCTTTAATACCCCTGCAATTCATTGCAGAGAGAAGAAAGATAAATTAAGAAGAATAAATATTCCATTATAAAAATATGCACCCAGCTCGGGGCTAAAGAAAGGACAAAAGCCAAAGATATTTAAAATCCAGGTACATAAATTTGAACTCAAATTGTGAAATTTAAGAATAAGCAATTCCATTGTTTAGGAAAGTGAAAAGAGAGAGGGAGAATGGGTACAACCCACTAAAAAACTATTTTTCTAAGCTAAACCAGAAGAACCATTTGCATCCAATTGCACCGAAATGCCCGCATTTTGAGCAACGACTTTTATTGCTTTCTTTTTCCTACCAGGAGCTTTTCTTGTTTCTCCTTGAGTAAACAAACTGACAAGATTTTCAATTGCTTTTTTGAAAAATTTCAATGAGCATATTTGTTTGTTGCTCTAATTTCTCTGTGATATTTTAAACTATTGCTTCAATTTTTTTGATTTACAGTTTCCTTGATTTCAATTGCAAATACATTTGATTTGACTACATAGAATAGAACTTAGAGAACTACTTAGAATAATTTGATGAAGGACTGTTTAAATAGGCGACTGGCTTCTCTGGTAGTTAGATGGTTTCGGCTATTGAATTCCAACATTTGTCTTTCCCGGATGTAATGGGAGCATGATTTTAATGTCGCTGAGTGAGGGCCCTGGCAATTTATGCACTTTTTGGGACTTTTTCATTGTCCATTATGCGTTTCACCACAATATATGGCAGATATTTTTGTTGCATATTCTTGTTGGATACTGAAAACTATAACATTTCATGCATTGTCGGGGTTTGTCAGTAAATTTCTGGATTTTTTGGTTTGTAAACCAAATTTTTATGGATTCAGGTAACGCAGTACCAAGTATTGTAACGAGGACAGGCGATACTTCTCGGGTAGATTAGGATTTGATGAATCGTAAAATTTCTATTATAATAGAATATATTTCGATATCATTATTATGGCTTAATTCGTCAGCTAGCTCATCAAGGGGAGTTTGAGTAGGAATGAATATTAGAAATCGATCAGTCACGTTTTCCCGAATAATGCCGGTAGAAACAGGGATGTCCAGAAATTTTTCTACATTTAGAATCTAGATAGCGCGTACAGGATCTAAAGTTGTGAAAATGATTTTTCCTTGTCTTGTGAATTTTAAATAAGAAATATTGCTATGACGATTTATTTGCTGTTTGATGTAGGATTGAATAAGAAATGGGTTCAGATGAGGGATTTTTGATGCAGCGTCTTTGTTGGACACGGTAATATTTATTTCCTCGTATTGTCTTTGGCCAATACGCATAATTAGTTCGTTTGTGGATTTACCACTCTTAAAGAATTTTCCTTTGATATTTGAGTGTTCTGTAAAGCCTGCGTTATTAAAAAATCATTATCAGGAGATGAGGTTGAAATGATAAATGTCGAGTAGCTCACTTTCAAATAGTGAAGTTCTCACAGCTTTTAAAGAAAAAATATATAAATACTAGAAATTAGAGTAAAAAAACGCTTACCAAACGCTTACCCGTAGTTAATTACAAAAAGACAAACGAAAAAAAGTTTAGTTTAACTTTGAAAGCAAACAGCAAGTCAGGTTTTTGAAAATATCTGACCACACACTATCTCCCAATGCACGACCTTCCTCCATAAACCAATCTAAATTTACAAATATCCACAATACGAAGTCATTATTGCTCTACAGCACTCCAATTAGGGTCAGTTTTTCATATTTGCCAACAAGAGGGAAAAAAGAATCTAAAGGCCCTATCACACGGCAAAATATCGCCGGCACTTTCCCCAACAAACGACGACGAAAGTGACGTCACTTCAGAATTTGCTGTCTGGTAAACCTAAAACCTTAGGTTTACGTTATAGTGCATTTATCGCTCTTTATCCGTTTCTCCTACTTAGTGAATATCGGCAGTTTTCTTATTTCATAATTCGTGGGATTCTAGTCAAGACGGTGCTTAAATTTATAATTAAATCCTGGATAATTTCTTAAAGTGATCCGATTAGCTTTCAATGAATATAAAAGCCCATGGTAGCAATAATAGTTGTAATTTTTTTAAAAAAACTCAAACTATCTTGGAATTTGTAGATATGTAAATTACGAAGCCAATGCAATAAAATTCCATTGCTTTAATAAATTGCAATTATATTGATGCATTATTGAATGTATTAGAATTGAATCACTTTTGCTTCTAATTTAATTTTTTGAGTGCTTAATACAATGAATATAATAAGGATTGTAAAATGAGACAAGTTGCACATTTATCGAATTTAAAAATACTTTTCTAGCCATTTTTTCTTTTGAATGTCTTTTTCATTTCTAATAGTATCAATCTTATTATCAGTTATTGTAAATATTTATCGTACCATTCAACTAATTGTAATGTTTTCATCAAAATCAATAACAATGAAATGTGAAAAATAATAAAACTTTTTAATTATTCTTATTAACAGTTTTGTAATTATTTTTGTAGTAATAATGACTAGTTAGTAGTAGTTTTTGTAGTAATAATGGCAATTGTTTCTAATTTATCAAAATTAGTAACAATAAATTCTGTAAAATAATGAAACTTTTTAATTTTTCTTAGTAACAGTTTTGTAATTATTTTTGTAGTAATAATGACAAGAAAAAAAATGCTGATTTTGTGTTTGTATTTTATAAATTATAAATTTAACTAATCAATATTAAATTTAAAACAAAAATATATTGAAAAGAAAAATGATTTGTGGTTGTGCATTCAATTAAGCTTAAAAGGTGCATACCATCATCGATAGTGCTGAAATACCTTAAAAGTGCTTATTTTTCTAAAAAAGAGCAAATAAAACAAAAGTTGATAAATAAAACAAAAGAGGGGGGCCAATACATTTAAAATAAAATTAAATAACTTTTGAAATCAAATGATTTTTGTCTATATGAAAACTGATATTTGTTGGATCCATCTCGACAAATTTTAGGTTTTGTGTACATAAAAATAAAAACTACTGTGTCTAGATGTGCAGTGCAAATAATTAAAGTTAGGAATTTGAAATATGGCAAGAAATTGATTCTAGGACATAAAAAAATTTACTAAGAACATATTTTTTTGGATTTTAATTAAAAATAAAAACAATATTTAAAAACATTACCACCATATCATTGATTAAGGAGTATTTTTTACTCTTTTAAATATGATTGAATGTTTATTCCCTCCTATTTATTTTTTTAAATTAATTTTTGAGAAAGTTTATTTAACTCAATTTGTATTTATCATTCTTTTAATTAATTTTTATTTTCCCAAAGAAGTTCAAAATTATAAAACAATTAATTGAATAGGATTCTTCATTTGATAAATATTGGTAAATTCTAAGGCATTACACTATTTAGACTCGCTCATTTCTAAAATTGCTCTTTAAAAAAATTTGTTAAATGTTTTGTTTTCATTTTATTTGCAACTACAGAGCTTGTTTTTTTAAAAACAATCTTTGTGGATTTATTACCAGTATTTGTGATAAATAGGAATCATTAAATAATTTTCATTCAATAATAATAATCAAAAAATAATTTTCCAAAATATGTTATTGCATTTTCCTTAGTTTTTTTCAAAGCTAAAGTATTAAAACTTCATTTATCTTTACATGGATATTAAAAAACAGGTTTGTCGTAAAATTTCAAATTGCCAAGCATTTAAATAAAATAATAACCTCCACATTACATCAGGAATGAGAAGCAATAAAACACTTGTTTTTTTTAATCTGACCATTTCCAAGTGTGTGGTTATTCTATGCATCTTTCTCAATGCAAATGTATAATCAGAAATATCATTCTAAATTAACTGTTAATTTGTTAAATTTAAAGAAAAAATGTGGAAAAAGAAGCCTGAATTTTACTGTATCATCTATTAAAAAATAATTTTTGAGAATGTATATTGGACTCAATTTGTATTTATCATTACTTTAAATAATTTTTATTTCCCCACACCAGTTCAAAATTATAAAACAATTCCATTCCAAAACTATTTCTAATGGTAGTTTTTCTATTTCTAATGGTCTATAGTAGTTTTTTGCTAATGATAAAAATATGATCTTTTTATATTTTTGTCAAAACCAAATATGTTTTATATTTCTTCACTATTTAGTCTCACTCATTTCTAAAATTGCTCTTTAAAAAAATGTTAAATGTTTTGAAACTACAGAGCTGTTTTTTAAAAAAATCTTTGTGCATTTATTACCAGTATTTGCGAAAAATAGGAATCATTAAATAATTTTCATTCAATAATAATAATCAATAAATAATTTTCCAAACTATGTTATTGCATTTTTCTTAGTTTTTTCAAAGCTAAAGTTTTAAAACCTCATTTTTTTACATAGATAATTAAAAACCGGTTTTTTTTAAATTGCCAAAAAAAAAGAAGAAAAGAATATTATTTAAAAAAACACCCCTCTACATTACATCAGGAATGAGAAGCAATAAAACATTTGTTTTTTAGTGTGCCCATTTCCAAATGTGTGGCCATTCTACGCATCTTTCTCAATGCAAATGTAGCATCAGAAATATCATTCTAAATTAACTGTTAGTTTGTTAAATTGAAAAGAAAAAAATATGGAAAAAGAAGCCTGCATTTTATTGTCTATCATACAAAAGGTGATTTCGTTTTTTGCTAATGATAAAAGTATGATCATTTTTATATTTGTGTCAAAACCAAATAGTATGTTTTATATTTCTGCAACATTGTAGGAACGTCTAAGTATTAAAATTTAAAATCACTATTATATTTTTAACTCTAACATTGAGTTAAAATTTTTTAATTATATAGAAGCTGTTAACAAACTATTTAAGGAATTACTATAATCAAAAGATTATATTATTATTTGAATAAATAAAGACTGAATTTGGTCAAATATATTTCACATAAAGAAAACAATTCACATCAGAATTAATTTTTTTTTATTTACTTAAAAATATCCTGTTGAATATCTGAAAATTCCATCACAATTTCACAATCCTTCTAGATAACTATACCCCATACGGTAGTGCCAGTTTTTTTAAAGTGGGGACAATAAGTTGTTCCACAGAATGGAGAAAAGATACCGTAGTTTTACTTCGCTTTTTTCATTCTGTCGAAACTATTTTTAGTATTTAGCAATATGTAACATTAAATGCATGCTTTTT
The DNA here is from genome assembly GCA_026289955.1 of Argiope argentata. NCBI lineage: Eukaryota > Metazoa > Arthropoda > Arachnida > Araneae > Araneidae > Argiope > Argiope argentata. Next base: position 1,413,894 of record JAOUZG010036138.1, read on the forward strand.
CAATATTATTGTAGCGCCAACCGATGCCTTTCTTGGCACACTACGTCACAGAAAAGTTTCACATGATTGGTTGAATTTCGTTTGTAAACAATATTTCCGTCACTATCGTGGACATTTTCAAGCAGGTTAGAAAAAGTTGACGATGACGGGAAAACTTGCTTGACCGGTTGCCAGAGGGCACAAATCGACAACTATCGACGAAAGTTTCGCCGTGTGATAGGGCCTTAAACAAAATGAACGTCAGCAATTCCTGATTATGTATCAATTAACACAATTTGTGATTCCTTGCATTCTTCGATTCCTAAGATCTTAAAACTTGAGTCTTCTGTTTACTTTTCAATGATTTATATTTTATCCTGTAGGTTCAATCTTTTTTCCCCCATTTTACAATTATATTTGAATTTGATTTTGAAACATTGACGCACTAGAAAAAAAATCCCCCGCTTGAATCTTGAATTCGAATGTTATTAAATTGCTTGAAAGATTAATTGCTGAATTCAATCGTATCATTTAAAAAAAGTAAGAAATTTAGGTTTGTAGTAAAGTTTAATTATTTTCAAGTGGGTGAAAAATATTATGTATGTATTCAATATTTTGTGATAGAAGCAGGTCTCTTAACTTAGAACTTTCTTCAATAATTCTCTGAAATGAAATGAACTAAACAGGATGGTTTGTTTATTTACATCTTTTAAAGAGACTAAGTATTTGCTAGCAGATTTTTGTTCCGAATTTGTGATTTATTAAAGGCACAAATTCATATAATTTTAAATCATACTTTCTTATTATTCCTTTAAATGAAATACAGCAACTTAGTGGCTTATTATATAACCAGGTCATGATATAGCTAGTTGTTTCAAGTGGTATTTATTAATTAACCGTTTCATAAACAATTTTTTTTATGAATTTCATTTTAATAGAGAAAAATTAAGCAGTGTAGCATGAAATACAAAAATATTTTATTGCATTCTGCAAAAATATCAGATATTTGGTACCATTCATTTAATGTGTTTTGTGTAACTCCGAAACAATGCCGAAATTATTCTCGTTCCAGGTAAGAAAATATTAATTAATAATTGGCATTTTATATTTTGACTATATTTCTTGGCTGTATTGTCAAATTATAAAACATATACATATATTATTAATATTTTTAAGATGGTCAAGAAGTTTATTCATGTTGCATGCAAATCTTCCTTGTAGAGTGTTTTTTTTAAGTAATTCTTCTATATTTGTGATTCTTAAACTGCTTTGATGGATTTAATTTTTAAAAAGTAATTATTAACATATGTATGTGTTTTTTTGGACATGAAATAAATATTCATATTCATTGCATGTGTGTATGTCAATGTGATTTATATGATTTAAGCAAAAATTACAAATGAAAAATAACCCCTCTTATTTTGTTTTCATAAAGAGTAATTATGTATGTATCGTTTCTGAAGGTCAAAGATAAAAGAAGCCTGTGTGAAGGTGATTATACAGTTTTATAGCCTGAAAGATTCTGCATAAAACTCGTATCATACTAGTAGAAAACAAATTTTTCAAATTTCACCTAAGTTTGTTCTAGCTGCTTCCCAGTGAATATCTTAAAAATTAAACTAAATGAAAAGATTGATTACTTAATAAGCCTAACATGAATTATCTGCATTTTTTGGAAAATTTTTTGTAATTTCTTTATTGTCCATGATTTAAATATAAGTTGACAACACTTTTGTAAAATTGCAATGATTAAAAAAGAAACTTAATTTCCAAAATTTCTAGAAAATTTTACTGTACATGTTCATGAGCCATGACATATAAAAGTAAATTGAAATACAACAATTATAAAATATTTAACTCTGATCAGATTGCAATACGGAAAACATTTTAGCTCTTTCATACATATTGCTTTTTAAAGTGAAAGCACACTGATAATTTTAGTTTGTGAAATCATTTTTTTAAGTTATATTTTGCTAAGAAGGTGAAAACATAACAATTAATACAACTAATATACAAAATTATTGTAAATCTGTTTTTGTTTTATGTTGTTTAAATTTTGCATACATAATATTTGTTAAAAATGCCATCACAAAATTTGAGAAAAGAAATGAATTATCAATTATTTGGAAGGTATTAAAATACATATTTTAATTCTTCCCTCTTTTATTTTTCAAAAAAAAAATCATTTGATGATATATATATATATATATATATATATATATATATATATATATATATA
>JAOUZG010036138.1:1416121-1429723 GCA_026289955.1 Argiope argentata
TATATATATATATATATATATATATATATATATATATATATATATATTGTATATTTTGAAACTTTAAAAATAAGAAAGGAAGAAACCCACTTTTCCTTTCAAATAAATTTGTTTGTAAATTTTGAAGCATCGAAAATAAGAAAAATTTAACTGCGGAGCCAAATGATGTGGGCATAAGAAGGAATTTACTGTGTTTAAATAGTAGTATTGACTTAGGGGATTAGATATATTTGAAAATAAATTGAAAAAAATTGACAATAATTTTCTTGCAAGAGGTTGATGTGATTTGCAGTTTTAACAGCTTATAATTTAACAAAATATTTATTGAAAGAGGATAGAGAGAAGCTCATCATGCAGTAAGAGACATTTATCCCTCCTAAATATTCTATTGGTTTTATTCTAATTATATACTATGTAAAATGTAAGCAATAACATCATCTTTAAGCAAAACTGATTCATTAAGTCATTGGAAAAGTCTAATTTTAAGTATTCTCTGTAGAAATCAAAACTCAAAAATGGCAGTGACAGCTGAATCACTCTCCTCCCCTTCCTTGCATAAAAGGGTTCTGAATAAAGCTTACACGATTCTAGATCTAGATAACTACGCTATTCAGCATTGTCAATTGTGGGTAGCTTCTGGCTAATTTCTTGAAAATGATATTAAATTTAAGTTCAAAACAATTATATAATATCTCTGAAAATACATCTCTTAAGCTTTCAAATATAAATAAAAGTCATGATTTATTTACACACTTAGAGCGTATTACCTGCATGTTAAATATATATATTGTTATAAAATCTCTTAATACGTCTGAAGTTTATAAGAAGCTTACTGGTAATTTGGGACATATCAGAATTTTCTTATTTAAAGAAATATGAGCTCATAATTGTCAAGATCCTTGAGTAAGCATATATTAAAATCAGTGTAATAAAAATCAGATTTAAATTTCTCATTTAATCTAATAGTTGATAGTTAAGTCATTTGATACTCTTATTTTCCACATTCATCACATGAAATAACAAACAGTAATTTTTCATCTTATGTGTTTTCATAACTTCTTAATTGGGCTTTATTATAAATCTGAGTTCAGTTTCATTTCCACTGCACTATTTTCTACTATTCAGTTCCATTTTTTAATGTTATTATTTAATATTAAAACACATCCATACACATTAATTCTTTTAAACTGCAGTTTCCTATAATTTGATATGAAGACTGAAATCATATTTTAAAAACCTTTCTTTATTCTAAGGCTTATTTTAATAATTATTTTAAATCTCCATAATTGCTAGGGAGGATTCTCAAAGACTCAATTAATTATCTGAAGAATTTTACCTTAACCTTTTTACATTAGGCTATTAATAAGTTTTTCTACTTTGTCCTTTGCTTATAAGTTGTTTTTCTTTATTGATGAAATGTGAATCTTTTCACAATATTAGATAAAAGATAAAAGTAAACTAATAAATAAGTTTATGGATTATGTAAAATTGTGGGAAAACATATGAAACAATATTTTATAAAAAATTTTCATGTTTAATGGACATTCATCATATAAGATTCATCCTCTAAATATTGATTTTTATTTTTCATGCATTTAAAAAGAAAATATTTTTTCTTTTAAAAATAAAATTTAATTTAAGCTCTTTTATATGTGTACTCAACTAATCTTGCTTCTATTAAAAATTTTCAGAAATCCATATGAAGTTCTAGGTTTGAAAAAAACTTGCTCAACTCGGGATGTAAAAAAAGCATACATAAAACTATGTAAAGAAGTAGGTTCCTATTCTATTTCTTTTTATCATTTGAGTAAATAGTTAATTGCTTGTAATGCATTTATAAAAATTTCAATTTTATATTGAACATGCAACATAGTTTTTTTTAAATTATTATTCAATATATTTGTCAAATTTTTTTAAACAAAATTCTTTCCTTATTTCTATTTCTTCTTTAACAACTAATAATGTTTAATATTATGTCTAAAGATTTGTATTAAACTATTTATATTTATTCCAATTTTAATTTAATAAAATATTGGTAGAAAAGACAACGACAGATTGAGAAACTACCATAAAATTGCTTTTTTTGTCTAGGTAATTTTAAAATTGTTTTAAATAATACTTGTTGAGAAACATCAATTATCTTTAACTTTTATGCAAACATAATTGAATCTTGCAGCTTCATCCAGATGCGAAACCCGGTGATGCTTCTCAACATAAGAAATTTGTTGAATTAAATAATGCATATACAACTCTTGTAAATTCTGACAATAGAAAACAGTTTGATCAAAAATCAGACAACGCTCCTCATGAAGTTTATCAAGGAGTATATAGGAAAGCTCATGGTCCTTTGTAAGCATATTATTTTATTTACCTTTTATTTTGTTACTACATTTTATATTACTTTTATTTTTGTATTGAGCATTTTCTTTACTAAATTGAACAAATTATGAAAATAATAGAAGAAAAAAATGTCTTAAATTTTTGTCAAACTTTAATTATATTAAATTCATTGAAATTTGTGTCATGTTTTAAATAAATATATAATTTATTCTACAATTACGTATGTGATTCTTTTTACAGTTTTTATTTGAAAATTTCTTTTGAGGATATTTGACATTAAATAATTTTCATACAATATGCTAATACAGCTTTTTAATTGTGTATAATATAAAGTAGAACTTTTGAAGTATTTTCTGTAGAGCATTTGTTAATATTCTGAAAATTGAATTGAATCAATCATTGCACTTAATAATTATTCAATTTTTAATAAAATTATGTTATACTTAAAAGTTTTGTGTTTTAGTTATATTATTCTTCAATTCAGTACAAACTATACATACAGGTATCTGAAACTAATTTATTACTTTTCAAGATTATGAAGGAAGATTTATGAATGAAGAAAAAAAATGGTGGTTATTTTAAATATGGAGAATCAAAAAGGAATTCACATTGGTAATGAAAGCACAAATGAAATGCTTGTACTGTGTTCTTATCCTTAAGTAAAATGTTAATATTGTTTCAAAGTTGATATATAATCTTATATGTAAGGATTTTTGAAAATAGTACTGAGATCCTCTAAAAACAAATAAAAAAGGCAGTTCTTACTTTTAAAAATTTTGCTTGACCTTCTCATTTTATTTTATATTTATATGAGCTTGAAATGTTAGCTAATTTATAATATTTAAATTTTTATATTATTATATTACAGTGATCAAGGTCATTGGCAAAAGGAAGAAGAGTGGTATGAACGTGAAGATTATAAACAGTATTATCAGCAACAAAGCTCGTCCAAACCTCTTAAGCATCTAAGTAATAAATTGATTGTGTATGGTTGTTTTGTGCTTGTTATTATTGGCTCCATCATGTATTTCAGTGCATACAGGTAAGATATATTCATTATTTTCAGCATTAAGTATCCATCTTTTTACTGATAGACAATTCTACTTTTTCTCACAATAATTTTAATACTGTACATTAACGAAAATTTTAACTGATTGCTTTTTTTTCTAATGTGACAATGCAAATAAAAAGTATATATCAGAATGGCCAACTGATCAGAAAACCAGGAATCGTCGGTGAGTTCCTGGAGCTCGGGAAAAAGCACTGAAAGTTATAAAACTGGATTTTTTAAATAAATTGGTAATATTTATCAAACATGATAATTTGCTGCATTATTATCATAAGTAGAATTATACATCATTGGCAACCATTGAAAATCTAACTTTTGCTAGTAACCTGAAACAAACTATGTGATAGAATGATTAGCCACTATATCTAATTCATTTCATATGCTAGAACGAAAAGTTATCAACAAAATTAATGAAAAGGTGGCCTAATTAAAACCCAGCTCCAGTTATGATGATTTTAAGCATTGATGGGTCTCTTTCATTAAAAATAATATATATGGAGCATCCCCCACACATACACTTTTTTCCTTCAAACAAACGATCGATCATACCATGTGTTACGAGAGCGGAAGTATGAATTTTGTTTATCAATGCTCAAAATTGGTGCAAGGCTTTCACCCATTATTATAACTTCAAATCAATTTATTTAAATTGAATAAGTATTTTACAGTAATTATTTCCCTCCTTTTCTTGGAGATCTTTTTTGTTGAAATCTAAGTGTCAGACATTATTCCTATTATTTCTTTAAAATATTTTTTGTTTATTTTAAAATATTATGAGCACAGGTTACTAAATTCTTCATTGCATGGAATCTATGGACGACATGAAATGGACTTTGTTGCAAATATTTTCTTTACATTTTTTAAAATTTTATTATATGTTTAAATTTCCCATATAAAATGCTCTATAATCTGAAAAATAATATTAAATTAGAAATAAATTTGTTTGGTGTACTATAAGTATCTGTAACTCCTGTAATTTTTATCAAAATATTTTTATGAAGGAGAAGGGCAGATTTTTCTTATATGGTTTGATGCACATGTTACTGTTGCAACGAAAATTTACAACATTCATGCTTACTATCTTTTTTGAAACTCATATTTATAAAACACTTGTCTTTTTATGCAATAAAAAATTAATAAGGACAAGTTCCCCCTTTTTTTCTATATTTTACAAGGGTAAGCATTTGACCAGCATGCCAGCAACTTTTTTTTAAAATTGTATTTTGTAGGTAAAATTCAGAGCAATTTTGATTTTTGTTGATTCAATTTTGTTTGAAGAATTTTATATATTTTGTTGCAGAGATTTCATTTTATATTTATAAATGAGTTTTTTTTCTGGTAGTAAAATTATTTTTCAGCCTTGATTGACATGGTGGTAAAGAGTAAGAATAGGAGACACAACACTGCAAGAAAACAAATCATTTCTTTCTTGAGCAATTCACCAATGTGCATATATTTTTGCACTGCATTTTTCTTGAGTAAATCTGACAAGCAATGCTGGGATATGAAAGGCTAGCCTAGTCAGTTTAGTTGGGCATGCATCTTCGACTATTGGGTAACATATACAAAAAATAAGGGAAGAGTTTTACGTAATTGAAGCTTATCTAAAATTGAATAAGTGAAAATGTTTTTTTTTTCTGGGAATTAAATTTAATTTTGCATTGATTTTAGTTATTAGAGTAGAACAATTTGTTCAACAAAGTTAAGAACATATTGTATAGTAATCGAAGAGAATAAAATAAAGTGAATAATTATGAAAGTATTAGAAGCATCCAAAAAATGTCAGGGAAATTTCTGAAAAAAACTGAAAAGTCAAGGAAATTCAGATTGCAGAAATGCTTATCTCTGTGTATATGCATTATTATATTGTTATTGTGATTTATTTTTCTGCAAAAAAGTGCTTTCATTTTCATGAAACTTTTAGCATCACATTTGATATTTGCTCTCTCTCTCATATATATTCATTTTTTCCCTCATTCATGTGAAAAGACAAAACTGATTAAATGCAAATACAAATGAAGAATTTCTATTTTTAATTAGGAATATTTCTGAACACAAAAGATTTATAAAAAATGCATGTATGCATTTAATGTGACAATCATTTCATCTGTTATTTAACAACTATGATAGTTTTAATTTTAATAATCAATTTGAATGAAGATATTTATATCCTAAATTGGAGTTTTTGATAATGAAAATTCACATTAAATAGTTTTAAGTTTTATCATTTCAAAGTTTAATAATTTTAATTCATTTCAATTTTGTTTTATTTCTCAGCTTGATGCTGATATCACTGCAAATCACCAGAATTTCTTTAATTTTTTAATTCTTATTTCAGCCAATGCATCTTCATTATTATAATTTCTGAATATGTTTTGTGCATTTTTTTCTAAATTATCAATTCCATCATTTTTTATTAAGTCAAATCAATTGATGAGCTTAAATAATTTTGTAGAATGTTAACAAAACTTATTTAGTCTTAAATTATGTAAAAATAATCTAATTGCAATGAACATCTTTTAGTCACAATAATTCAAAGCATGCTTAGTTAGCAAGAATTTTTTTTAAGCCACTGAGATCATATGATTGTGAAATTTTCAATTTGGATGGTTAAAATATTAACATAGAAGGAGCAAGAATGCTGAAGAAGCTGTTGGTAAATAGAAATTTTGTTTATTTGTTGAAATCAAATATTTGTTCTGATTTACTAAGACAAAATCACCAATAAAACAGATACTATATTTCTCTATGGATATTTAAGCAATTATCCGTATTTCAGATATTTGACATAATTATAAACAATTTCAAAATAATAGAGACGGTTAACTCAAATGAAAATATCTCTGAATTATATATTCATATTAATGTATATCGTCATTCTGAATTTTTCTGTAGTAATGTAAATTGGAGAATTTTTCTTATTACAGCAGTTTTTGTTAAGGAGCTTGTTTAATTTACCAGTTTTTCAAATGATTATGATAGAATCAGTAGGATTAAAAAAAACGGTCTCGTTTTTTTGGTCTCTTTTTGTTCTTTTTATTTTATACATTAATGAAATTTAGAGCTCTAAAATTTCCTGGATTGTAAAAAACGTATGTAACCCGACAATATTTTATCGTATGGATATATTTCTAACAATATGATTCTATTATATTGGGCTCTGATAAAGGTTTTTTCTTAAATTTTTTTTTCTTTTGAAGTTAAAGCAAGCATCTGTTTAGAATTTAAGAACAAACTATCACAAAATAATTTTCTTATCAGTATAATAATTACTCTTTGTTTATCATTAGCTTTGCAACTAGATATACTTTAAATAAAGTTGATGAAAGAAGTAGAAGAATTAGTGAAAATTATCAAGATACTCGAAAAAATGCTTTGTAAGTAATTCTTTCGAATTTTATGCACAGATTATTACACATTTATTACTTTGTACTTAAAAAAAATCTCTCTATATCTTATAAAAGTATAGTCAGTATTATAAATGGCTTTTTTATTTTCTTTATGAGAATGCATTTCAAGTCACTTATATTATTTTGCAGCTTTTGATGTTGTGTTTGATTCAGCATTTATTCAATACTCTTTAGTTGTGAAACTTTTGAATTTAGCAATTAAAAAGAGTATCTTTTAACTGAATCTTTGATGTTATTTTTGTTTCAAATTATTTGCGTGATTGATATTAAAAACCAATTTAATTAATATAATTTCATTAATTTATGTATATTGAAAAATACTCTTCAGACTCATTGTCGCAAGTTTAAATTGTCAATTGTTAATTATTAAATTGTATAATGAAAGCAAAGTAAATAGAAACCATATACAAAAATTGGCAATGTTTCAGTCTTTAAAATAACAATTTATAGCTATAATTATTTACTATAATTATTCACGGTTTTTTTCTTGGATTTTTGAGGAAACTTTACTTTCAGGGATGGTGGAAGAGAAGAACAAGTAGAAAAACTGAAAAGAAGATGGAACTTATAAAATATTTTGTTTTCGATCTGTAACAGATGTTTAGTGATGTTAATGTTGAAAGTAGAAATTTATGAAATATTTATCATCTGTGTAAATAAAATATATTTTATTTTATGCTATGACTTTTCAGAAATTTATCATTTTCAGAAAAAAATGTGGGAAACAAATTATTTTTAGTCTCCATTTGAATAATTAACTGATGTGACCTGATTTAAAACTGCAATGAAAATTTTAATTTAATTGAAAAGAAAAGGTACTTTAATTAGTGCCGTAGGGTCCCTCCCCCCAGTAAATTGTGTTATACATGTCAATCCGTATCTTCAATATTCGGCGAACAATGTTTATATATGTCGTACAAAATAAAAAATTACCATTCAGTATGAAAACTCAATTTTAATAGGACGCAATACAAATGTCATTTTGTAGTATGTTTTCTTTATGATATCAGTAAGACTGCTATAAATTAAAAATTACAACATTTGGGTCAAGTTCTTTGAAATAAAAGTTATTTCTCATACAATGTATTTCTTTTTGAAAAATGATTTGATCATTTTACCTACTGTACCGGGCATTCCCCGTTCTTTACTGGTATATAGGAATCTCCCTGTACTTTATTAATGTATTTGGTATTGCCCGATAAAGATTGCAACAAGATAAATAAAATTTTCGTACTATGACGATCCTTAGTAATGGTTGGTTCGTGCGAATAAATTAATACTTATAAATTTCAAAAAATTAAATAAATATTGTCTGCCTTAACCACTTAACTGTTCTGTTTTCTTTACCATCTAATAAGATGGCTTCTTCTATTTTGGGAATATTTTATTATTTTGATTCAAATGGAAATCGATTAAATACTTGACTTATCTATGTATTCGAAGTAATTTTAATATTGAATTATAATCGTTGTGAATGCTTTATTTTTTTATTTTTATTTATTTATTTCATTTTGTTTTATTTATTTTTTTGCTTATAAATATCAAAATTCGATAAATAGATGTACGTACGGCATACGGGTAAAACAGTTAAGTGGTTAACTTTTCTCAACCAAGTGCAAATGCAAACCCTATACATATCTTCGAAAGACATTTCCCTAACTTTATACCAACTACTCCATCAGTACTTAGATTTTCTTTTACGACAATTCTTAAATTTCAAGGACAATAACTTTTTTTATAACAATTGATTGTTAATTATTTATCCAATAAAAAATCTTATTCAATTTACTATGATTTTTTCGTAAAATTTATTATGCAACTGTTTATAATTCATTAGATGTGTATTCACGTCATCTCTTGATTTTGATTACATATCATGTCATGGACTTTTAAAAAGGAATTCTGCAGCTAATTGGTTAATGGTTGACAATTTAAAAACCTAATGAAATAAATTTCGGAAGAACAGTGCTTAAGACCCACACATATGAATGTTATAAAAGATAGAAATTCTTCATTTTAGTTATTTTCCATTAAATTTTTTTATTTGTAATTTGTTACTATAAATATTATAGATTCTTGTTATAATTTTTCTAAAATTTATCATCAATAACAAGGCCGAATTAATAAGTGAAGTAGGCAATTGCCTAAAGCCTTTAGAGCTCTTTGGAACACCCATGTCTTCAGGTTTTTTTCTGCAGTATTTTTAGAGAAGTTTAGACAGAAGCCCGAATGTACTGAAATAAAATCAAGTATCGTTAAATTTTGGACAATTATCGGACAATCAAACCGATTTTCTTTATTTGTTTTATATGTACACTAGTCTCTAAAGTGCAGGTATGTTTTTCTGGGCTCGCCATTAAAAAAAATGGCAGTAATATTTAAATTCACAGTTTATGCGTCTGTTAACAAGGAACTTTAAGAAAACTTATGCAAAAGCAACAGCTACCATTTTAGTTTTTAAAAATTGAATTCTTATGTAGGAGTGGAAGAAAAAATACAAAATTATAACCTTTAATTTTGCTCATGATTGTTGATCACTAATTGCTATTGTCAATTTCTTTGACAATATAGCAATGTTTTGGAGAAATTATTTTGGCTGATTCGTTAGTGTCTGTCGGTCATTCTAATTGATGGATATGAAGTTGTCACTTACTGATGCTGCTAGACGTCTCGTTGTGAAACAATTGTGTGATCAGTTTCAATATGAGAATTCTGTATCTAGACAGACACAGACAAGACATGTTTCAGGCCGATCACTGGTTACAACGCGACAAGGAGACCGTTATTTAGTTCTTTCGGCCCGACTGAAAGGAAACAATATTGTGCCTTAGCTCATTGAAGATCATTTTGTGGCAACAGGAACAAGAATCACCGCTACTACAGTGCGAAGAAGGAGAAAAGAACGCCAAATCTCGCATTGCCGAAGGGCCCTTAGAAACTTAATCTCGCTCTGATCAATACTTTTAGTGCTGAATCAACTTTATGTGAAATTGATTGATTCGTTGGCATTCAAGTTCTAAAATTATTAAAATCTTTTACCATCATTGATAATAAGTCATACTAAACTCTCCGATCCGGCACGAAGGCATGCGAATATAAACCATAAAAACTGAATGGTCGAACCGCCGCAACAGCAGCACTGGTGAAACTGTGATTGAGTCCTAAGGGACAGCACCGGCCACGGTACAACTCTTCCTGTAGGAAGTATGTTCTGTCATTGATGGGAGGAGCCTACCCTACCTATTAGTATACCCACCAGGGAAGTGAGACCCAACCACCATGCCGGAAGCATCTCATCCTCATTTCGAGGCACCCCTCTGGAGGTTATAATTGATAATAAATAAATATGTGAAACTTCATACTAAAACATCTGGAAGAGAGTAAATATTAATTACAAAACACCATCCTTACGAATATGAGGCAAGCAAAATAAAAGTATTTAAAAAGCATAATGAATGCTCTGAAATTTGTCTTTAATTCAAGACCTAACAAAAATATTATTTTAAAATTTTAATGCTAATTTCGGGATTTAATAATACATAGTAATGTTGTTTTATTTTCATGAATTACTCTGGTTGTTCACTCTAATAGTGGCCAGTAGCGAATTTCTAAACAGTTAAATATAGACATTGACATCCAATCGAAAAAATGCTTTAAATGGAATGAAGAACTATATTTCATGTTCTCTGAGAATAAATGAAATGCTGGAAAAATATTAAATTACGAATATGGTCTTATTGCCATATTTAATGAAATATTGTTTACACACTAACTTCTAAGACAAAAAAATTATATTTATCTACATCCTTCAAAAAAATCAGTCACTGGTACAACAGTTTCAAGGCAGATCCTGTACAGACACTTAGGCCAGATTCGTCTATATGAACGTAGGCTTGTCAGATGTATTCCTTTTACTGGAACTCACTGTCACCTGCGATTAGTTTGTAGTAGAGAGCTTGTGGGATGTTTTCCGGTGAATCCAGGCTTAGTTTGCAGTTTGATTCTGACCGGACTTTCGTATGGAAAGCACCAGGTACCCGTTACCACCAAGAAAACATTACTGAACGACCCCGTTATGGTGGTATAGGATTGCTCGTTCGAGGAGGAATTATTCTGGATTCGAGAACTGACCTGCGTGTTCAAATTTTAACCATGGTTGGCCAAATCTACCGGGACGTCATTCTTGGACAACATGTACGTTTGTTTCGGGGTGCCATGGACGCATAATTCATGTTTATGGATGACAACGTCCTTTCTTACCATGCAAACATAAACGAATTCCTTCGATCGGAGTTATGGACAGGCCAGCATTTTCTCTGGACTAGAGCATGTTTGAGGCATACTCGACCAACGAGTTGCAGTCCATCAACCATCTCCTATATGTCGACCGGAACTTTGGAGCGCATTGCTTGATTAGTGGTGTAATAGTTTCGCAAAATCAGATCAATAATTTGATACTCAGCATGCCTAGGCTTTTGTACGAACTGTATTGCATCGTGTGGGGAACATACTATGTATTAACCATTATACTAATAGTGTAACATTGGTTTTTGTAAATAGAATTTTTTGTAATTTGCTCCAGTGTGCAAAAAATCGGAATTTTTATTAATGATATCAAACATGAAGCATCGTTTTGGCTCTTTACCTTTTGTTTAATAAATAGGCTTTATTTACATTTGTCTTGCTTCTGACTCTTTCTTTTCCTGAACTTGCATTATCCTTATTCATGGGCATAAGTGGATCTGAAAATCTGCAACCGATTGATATTAATGATGTATAATATTTTTTAAATTTCTTATAGTATCAAAAGATACTGAATAGAAAAGGTTATGTGTTTCTTAAGTTTTTAAGTACAAATAACTATTTGTAACACAAAGACATCCTTTATTTGTGAAATAACTTTATAAAATGTAAAAATGAAATGTGTTTCTTAAGTTTTAGAGTACAAATAACTATTTGTAACAAAAAGAGATCCTTTATTTGTGAAATAACATAACATAACATAATAAAATGTAAAAATGAAAGCTGTTTATTCAATACTACTGTACTGCACTTCTTCCTTGTGAGATGTAATTGGAATAAGAGAGGCTTGTGTAAATTTTCTTCTAGTAATAATTACTACTCCTACCAAAGCTATGCAAAGAACTCCCAACATAATGGCAAGACCTGCTACGCCATAACTGAAAGTATCCGTATCTTCATAAAATTCTTGATTTTCCTCCTCTATAGTGATGCTAATATTTTGAATATTTTGGAGATCTGGTACCAAAAGCGTCCAAAGTTCCATGTCATTCTGTCTGTAATTTATTTTTGCGCCAATTGTTGTAGAAATTTCCACGTAGTTCTTATGTTTCTGAGTAAATCTTTTCCAATTTGGGACTGATGGAGATCTGTAAATATACTTTTAAATGTTAATACAATACAATACAATAAAATTGTTTTACTATTCAGGGTCTTTAAAAATGTTTTAACTTAAAATTTGTAATTGCTTTCAAGAGTTGTACAAAATTACATATAGCATGTTATACTTATAAAATCAAAATAAATAATGTTTACTGAACAAATTATTAAATACAAATAGATTTTAAATTGATAGTCTAAAAACTCATTTCTAAAATAAAAAATGAAATTACAAGGATCTCTCGAAAGTGCACAAAATCTATAAATTATTCCACTTATAAAATAATTTAGATTGTCAATAAATTATATTTAACTATCGAATCTGAGTGCATAAATATACTGACCTTTCTTTTATAAAATTGCCCCAAATATTGCAGAGCAATTTTTTAACATGATTCGCTTTAGGACTGTGAGAGATGCTTTTATCTTTATATGATATATTGAATACAAAACTTGCATCCCCTGTATGAAGATCATCTGTAAAAATATAGGAAAATGTGCAAATTATTGAAATCAATTTTTAGAAATCACTGGATAGAAAGAAAATACACGATATTCTTGGAAAGAAAAGGAATTACATTTTAATGTGTCTTTTAAAAATATTTTTTATTACCCACCTTTAACGACCAGTTGGTTCGCCAGGATTAATGCTAGCTAAAATTATTAATTAAATAATGCATGTAACTAGTATTAACTTCTTCAGCAACATATTTCTAGCCTTCGACAATCATATAATTCCTACTATTATACAGAATCCTTAAGCTATTATATTCATTTTATTATGTGTCTCTTTGATTCTCTGTCTGCAGCTTTAAATTTTAAATTGAAGTGAAAGTGTGTTGTAATCAATAAATGTACTTGTTTGTTATTTTAAAACCAAAATAAGTAAAGTTTTTTTAAACAAAAAATCGAATCCTTCGGTATTTCTCATTTCTCAAAAAATTATTCAATAAAAAATTCTTTGATTTATCGTAAAATTTAATTTCTAGTTTTACTTTCAATGGGTTAAGTAATATTTGATTTAAGTCAATAAATAAACTTCTGAATACAATTATGAAGAATAAACTTTATGTAATATTTCTATCCTATGAATCATATTCAGTAAAATAATTCTGAGATTCTGATGTTTCAATCTTTTGTGATCAAATGTAATCGAGTTTTGAATATCAATATTTTAAGAAATCAACAAAATTATTATTTTAGACTAGTCATCCTAGAGAAAACTCGGGGCGCTGATAGGCGTATTTTTTTCAAGATAGTTGATGGATAAATTTGAAGCCGTCCTTTTTTATAAAATGATATCTAGATTTTCATAATATAGTCGCAAAGAGAACATTCTCTCTCTCTCTCTCTCTCTCTCTCTCTCTCTCTCTCTCTCTCTCT
>JAOUZG010036138.1:1429733-1476414 GCA_026289955.1 Argiope argentata
TCTCTCTCTCTCTCTCTCTCTCTCTCTCTCTCTCTCTCTCTCTCTCTATCTATCTCTCTATCTATCTATCTCTCTATCTATCTCTCTATCTATATATAGTTCAAATTTTAAATCGTTATAAAATATTTTTTATTCATCCACTCAAGTTCAAATACATTTTTAAAAAACTTGTAGTCGATGACACTCGATGTTAATGCAGTTTTTTCAAATATTAATTCATTAATTTTTTTAATTAATTAACTAAAAACTAACTTTCTGGCCAAATATCTTCATTTCCACGTCTCCAAATAAGTAACGAATAAAGTGTGTTTCTCCCCCATACTAATGAGGGTAAGCTTAACATGTTTTCTGCCGGTTATTTTAAAGATTCTGTTTATTTTCTTTATGTTTGATGCATTGAACATTGTCAATTTAAAAAAAAAATCCGATTCATTTTAAGTACTTTCGAATGAAAATGATGCAGAATAAAGAAAATTAGAAATTTCTAATATGTATTGCATTGCCTCAACTGTTGCAAAAAGTTTATGTATTTTACGTTGCTACAATTGGCTTTGAATCCTCAGTTGGCGTTGAAAATTCAATGCTAGTATAATTTTTGATCAATTATTTAAAATAGTTTTAATTGATAGGCCGGAATAATCTGTTTGGTAGGGCGTTGGATTCGCATCTCTTGGGCTATGGGCTAGAATCTGCAAGCTGAGGACTTTCCGTGTGTGGTGGACGTTAAATCTGTCGTGGTCATAAAGTTCTCTATCTGGAGAGTAATACCACTGGTGGTAATGGGTCAGAGCTGATCGCTCTCTGCTTCAGATGTAAATTACGATCTGTGGATGAATGAATGAAGTCCGCGCCGTAAAAACGGTTTAAAACATGTGAGCTAGAAGTCAGACTTTTTCCCTCGTGTGCTCAGGGGTCCATGCCCCAAAAATTCTAACTAATGTTCTGCAACTTGAAATGGAGTCAACATCGTGTTTTACTTAAAAAATTGTCTTATACATTTTTATATGCTAATAAACGTCTATTTTTTAAAAATTTCATTATCATTTTCTGCTTTTTATTCCTTAATATATTTTTAAATCATTTTTATAACTATAATGGTATCTAAATAGCGTCGAGTTGTTATTTCCAGAGCAGTTACATTTCACTTTAGTGGCAAATCGAATGCATTCCATTCCTTTTTTTCCCTTCCTTTATCTAATAAGTCAATATGTATTCCCAAACTATTAAACAATATTCATTTTGCATACATTACCCTTAGGCAAATTTTGAAGTCAAGATATCGTCGTTTCGATTTTTTTTCTTTTGATTTATTTAAAGATACCTTAAGGAATTCGAAACTAGCCTTAAAAAACAACTTAGATTTTAAAAAATCTACCGACTTACAGAATGATTGTTAAAGTGACGCACTCACATTCAAAATCGGCTTCTCGTAAAGCCAACGATGTAACCTGTATCTTTAGTAAAATGTCTATGTTGAATTTATTGGTCAGATTGCAGTCCACTTAGCAACAAAATAAATGTTATAAAAATAACTAAAAAATATAGAAGATGGGGCAAAAGTTCATTAGAAAAATTTACATTATAACATAAAAACATAGGAAAAAAGTTCATTGAGCTATCTGTAAAATTAGCGGAAATATTTGAAATTAAAATTATGAAATTTCCGCAAATATATCCACAAAAATTGAAAAAGGGTCGGTCTTAAAATGGAAAAAAATGTACGTATTCGTAATGTATAGAAAAGTGTTATTTCGTTAATTAGCTTAATTCGGAATAATAATATGATAATACATTTTAAATGCTACATTAGCAAGCGATTAAAAAGCAGATAATAAAAATCTTTTGTTTCAAACGTAACGTAATTAAAACAAGTTAAAAAGAAATAAAAATGTGTAAAAAATAACAATTTACCTAAGTTTTTTATTTCATCTTCAGAACTAAGTATATCTTCTAAGTTACTATCTTCATCTTCGTAATTTAAAACATACATAAACGTACTCGATGATTTTTTACTATGCCATTTTAAGGTAGTCTGCAGAGGGCTGTTATATAAAAAGTCAGACATCATCTGCAATGTATAAAGGTAATTAGATTTCTTACAAATATAATATGAGCTAATTTGCGTTAAATTATTTTTAAAGTCTATGTCGAATACTGAATGTAAAATATTACGATTTATTTTAGAAAGTTGCAATTTCTCGTGAATTTTGTACAAATTTATAATTAAATAAAATGCTATCCATAAAAAAGGAATAGTATTTAAATATTTACTGTGTAATAACAGCAAAATTTAATATGTATAGGCAAGTGCATGGGAAGTAACATTAAACCGGACTCACAACATATCGTAACTTCATAACTGTTTGAAACGATCTCTAAGAGTTGACTTATGATTTCGAAAACTAAATAAATTAGTTAGCATTTTCTCAGAATCACAGCAAAAAACCCATCAATTTGGAGTTTTTCTGGTAGCAACTGATTGTACTTACCTACAGTGACTTACATTTGTTTTTGGATTTTTGTATTTTTGAATTTATTTTTAAAAACACTATCTAAATATTAATATAATAAAAAAAATCTAAATCATTATCTAAATAAAAGATTCATTAAAAAAATTTCTTATACACTTTCTTTTGTTTATAATGAAAACCTGCATAATATAAGAAAATAAATCTAATCCTTTTTTAAAAAAATGAATTATCAAGACAGTGTTAAAAACGGTCTGACATAAGTAACCGGCCACTTGAAAGTTTTACCACCTTTTGGGGGATATTTTTTGTTATCTATTTTTATTATAAATGGAAATACAATTTAATTACAATTAAATTGCAAATATTTGAAGGACTCAACGATTGTTTGGAGTATATTGAAGAAATTCGGTATTTGCAATATTTAACAAATGAATAGGAAATAAATTGCACAATAAAATAAACGAGAAAATTTTATGTCGTGCCGTTGTAGCTTGTTTAAGCTTTTTTCTTCTTCTTTAATTATGTTAAAATGGCAGTTACTTCAATTTTAATAGCATTATTCCTTTAAAATAATATCTTTAAATTGTAACCATAGCACTGTCAAAAGTACTACGAGCTCTGTTTAAAATGTTTTTAGCAATTGTACCATTGCTTTGAAAGAATATCTTTAGGAAAAGAACCGATGTATAGGAAGGACTTGAAGAAAATGATCAGTACATTTGAAACTATATGAAAATCCAGGTGCTTTCTGAAACTAGAAGATTAAGCACTGCGAACCAAAAATTTTGGAAGAAATCATTGAAGCAATTGATTCAGAATTAATGGATCAGTGACGTATAAGCGCAAGAATTGTAGCAAGGACCTTGTCGATACCATGAGTAATTCTGCGCCAAATGCGTTATGTTTTACGATGTTATCCGTATAAAATTTTTAAAAATTCAGGTGCTTGTAGTTCGGAGATGCATAACAAAGAATTGATTTTTCTAATCTCATTCTCACTAAAACTGGATTACGGCGAATTTTGAATTCGGAAGATTTTGTAGGGTTGAGGTGCATTTCACTTTAACAGTACAAGTCAACTCAGAAAATTTTAGGATATGAAACTTGTCCATATTTGCAGTTGGCTTTTGGAAAACCTTTGCATTCACTGCTTATTACAATTTGATCTGATTCATTAGTCCTTTTTTCCCCCGAAAATCTTGCATCAACAAAATTAATTAACAACACCGTAATAGGCACAAGTCACAAAAAAATTCTAGAAAATATTGCTTTATAAGAAAGAAATTACCTAAATTAAATTTTTTTTATGGAGGATGGGAGAACTACGTTATATTGCTCAGTATGTTAAACTACTGCTTCACTAAGCTTGTAATTAGAATAGCATAGACAGCAAATATTTTTGAAATTTTGGATCACACCGCTCCCTTAATTTGAATTCTTGCGACTTATGGTTGTAAGGAATTTATAAGACCACGTCTAATAATCATTCTGAAGAAGAAGAATCAAGAAGAATTCTGTTGTTGATTTAAAAAGTAGCATTACCAGACAAGCCCTACAAATTCACCAGGAAACCTTTGGTGCTATTATGGATTACGCTATTCTATGTCTGCAGGATTTTATTGAACTTGAAGGCTCAAATATTGGGCACTTTTTGAAATAATTCAATTCATATTTGCTGACAAAGAAAAATATGCTATGTTTTCAATACACAAAGTTACATCAATAAAATTAAGTTAAATTAAAAAAAAATTTTAATTATTTTTTTAAAAAATTGTAGTTTATTTTTTTATGCTATAAATATTACGAAAACCATGTTTCTTCTTTATAATTCAAATAGTTTTTGTTTTAGAATCCTTCAAATACTTGTACTTTAATTAATAACCCCCCCTCTCCCATATATGTCAAATATTATAGACTGTAATTTGAAATTACTTCTGCGTCATGTAAATTTGTTTACATTTCTATATTTGAAATGAATATGGATTGAAGCAACACAGTTATAACAAATTCTGTGCGGAATTTAATCATAGAATATTTTAAGGATGGTAAAAGCATCCAAACTATAACAAAACTGATTAAAATAAGTCATTCTACTACTGTACACTGTTACAAAATGATGGAAATTATGTGCAACTGTTGAAAATGTATTGAAATCTCGAGAATCTCACAAACTAACTGCCGAGAATCAAAAGTTTGTTTTATATACAATCATGAATAATACAAGACTTAGTATAATGAAAGAGTTAGAAAAAATATTTGCCATAAAAGTGTTTCCTGAAACTACAAGGGAAGTTATTAAATCACATGGATATTACAGCAGAGTTGCGAGTGAAAGGTTTTTGTTAATAAAAGAAAAAGAAAGTTATGCCTGGATTTTGCAAACTCCATGGTAGATAATGATATATAGTTTTGGAAAAGTGTCCTATTTGTGTATATCATAGGTCTCATGGGAAAATAACTATATGGAGAAAGCCAAATGAGAACTCAATACAAAAAATCGTATGCTTATTGTCAAACATGGAGGCATAAATGTTTGGAGTTATTTTGCTGTTTATGGCAGGGGAAATTAAGTTTTCATTGAAATGATTTGGAAAAATATAATTATATAAATATTCTGGAAAAAAACTTGAAAATATTTGTCAAAAACTTAGAATGTAAGGCACATTCAAGTTGTATAAAGATAATGATCCCAAATATTCAGCCATAAATATTGCCTATTGTTTATGTACAGTTGACCTAAATTATTAAGAATCTCTCATATTCTCCAGATTTAAATCCAGTTGAAAATGTGTGGCACGAATTGGAGAAAACAATAAGAAATCTTGATATTTCTTCGAAAAACTTGAATCAGTATTGACAAAGCAATGGAACAAAATTGAATATTCTTACTCTAAAAAATAAATTGAAACCGTTAAGTTGAACGTATTAAAAGTATAATTTCATCTATAGGATGTTCAACAAAGTATTCAAACGTTTGATTATTTACATATTTTTATTTACAGTTGTGGAACATTTGAATGACTTATGTGAGATTGTTTTTGACACTTTCTCGATATATTAATTTTTAAACAAAGGTATTAAATTTATTTTCATGACAATAAGTAGGTTTTATTACGGACATAAAAAGTATGAATGAAAAGTTTTTGAAAGAAATTATATATTTACAAAACTTTTTTTGAAAAATAAACTTCAAAAACACAAATATTTAAAAACAAATGTGAGCCAATGCAATTATTACATTTTTTGCAATAGTACACTGAACTAGCTGTACTCTTCAGTTTTTATCGGCTTGATCTTTTCTTTTTTTAACAGTAAAAACTGATGAAATTAAATTATAATTTTAAACAAAATTATTAGTTGATCACGTTCCTCAAAGTTTGCTATTAGCCAGTTTTTAATATGATTACTAGATCTGTTAGAATCTGTTAGATTCTTCTGGAAGATAATTTTCCCAATGATCCGATCGGTGATGGAAAGAAATTCAAGTAAATCAAAATATGACTTTCAAGCACCAGATATATATAATGGCAAGAATTCGGTATTAAAGAGGTAACTTTTTTTTGTTTATATTCGTTTAATGAACTTCTCTCATTAATTTTCAAAATCGTAAATTGGTGCTCAATATCTTCTGTATAAAATGAATTCTACGAATTTCCTTTAAATAGTATCATTCCCTTTTTTTAAAAAAAAGTATAATCTTTTTATTCTTCCATTTGTATTCACGTTAAAAATGTATATATAATTCATATAAATATTAAATTCTCAAAATAACAAAGAATAATTTATATTTTGCTACGCTTAGTACTGGTGAAAACATTCTTTTAAAGCTAATCAAAGTTCGATCCTCTAAGAATGTATCTGTTAAAAACGATGTACTGAAATGTTCGTTATTTTATTTTTATTACGCACGTGCTATTAAGCATGAGTCATGTCGGATGTTGAGTGAGTAATGTGACCGGATGTATATATATATCATTTTTTTTGGATGAAAATGTAATAATGTTTTTCAGTGTATGATCCTTTCTGTTAAAGTAAAGTTGTTCAGTTTTTTACGCTTCGAGTAGTTTATATTTTGCATTGAAAGTTTTGAGTTTTAACATTTTATAGCGTCCGCGACAGGATCATTTTTTTAATCATAATGTTTGCTACTGTTAAAGGTTTTAAGAAAGAAGATCTGTTACTGGTTGCAGAAGAAATTGGTGAAGTAATACCAGAAAAAGCAACCATTTCAGACTTAAAGAATTTAATTCTTAACAGCGATGAGTATAAAAGGGATTCGGACTTCGTCACTTCTGTTTTAATCATGGCTGTTGGAGATCGGAAACAGAGAGTGGAAGAAAAAGAAAAACAGAGGCAGTATGAACTAGAAGAAAAAGAAAAACAGAGGCAGCATGAACTAGAAGAAAAAGAAAAACAGAGACAGTATGAACTGGAATTAGCGAGAATCCAGGCTCAGTCTAACGTAGAAGTAAGTGAAAGTTCTCAGCTATCTGAAAATAATGCTAAGAAAAAATTTCATCTACCAAAATTAGAGTTCCGAAAATTTTCTGGAAATATTAAAGACTGGTTGCCATTTTGGAGTCAGTTCGAGCACATTCATAAAGATGGCGACATAGCTCCAGAAAACAAGTTTCAATATTTAATTCAAGCCACTGTTTCTGGATCTCGTGCTCGGGAGATTGTGGAAAGTTTTCCGCCAACGAGTGCCAATTATTCCAAAGCCGTGGAAAGCTTGAAAGCTCGTTTCGGTAGAGATGATTTATTAGTAGAAGTGTATGTCAGGGAACTTCTGAAATTAGTAATTTCTGTGCATAAAAATGAGAAGTTTTCTATGACATCTTTATATGATAAACTGGAATCACATATGAGAGCTTTAGAGACTTTAGGAGTCACGACGGATAAATGTGCTTCAATATTATACCCAATGGTAGAATCTTGCTTTAATGAAGATTTCTTGAAAGCTTGGAATCGTCATCCTACATCTTCTGCTTCTGCTGATGCCGAGGAGAGATTGAGCAATTTAATGCAATTCATAAAAACTGAGGTTGAAAGCGAAGAGCGAATAAACTTGGCGATGTCGGGTTTTGGATTAAACGAACCTAAGTGTACACAAGGTTACAAAAAGAAGCAATGGCAGAAAAATCCTGCCTTTTGTAACAACATTCCAACTGCTGCAAATTTGTTGACGACAGCATCAACTATAGCTGTATCTAAGTGTATATTTTGTGATGGCAAACATAAGAGTTCTGAATGTTTTTTGGCTCAAAAAATGAGTTTTCAGGAAAGGCAGAATGTTGTTAAAGAAAAACGCTGTTGTTTTGCATGTCTGGGTATCGGACACGCAGTTAAAAATTGCCGAGCTGCTTTAAGATGTTTTATTTGTTCTAAAAAACATGTGATATTGATGTGTGATAAACTGGATACAAAAAAGACTGAGAAAGATGAAGAAAAAGCGCCAGTTGAAAATAACGTCAGCATGTCTAATTTAAATGAACGTAATACCAGAGTATTTCTACAGACTTTAAAGGCAGTGCTGGTTTCTGGAGATAAAAAGAAAAATGTAAGATTACTTTTGGATTCCGCATCACATAGATCTTACATTTTAAAAAATGTTGCACGAGAGATGGGCTATACTTCTCTTCGACAAGAAAAACTAGTACATTCACTTTTTGGAGGTGTTTCCAGCAAACAGATTACACATGATTGCTACAAAATATGGTTAAGGGATTTAGATGAAAAATTCGCTTGTAATTTTGATGCATTGGATCAAGACAAAATTTGTGAAAATGTTCAACCCGTTTGTAACGGATCTTGGGTAAGAGAACTGGAAGAAGATAATATTATTCTATCTGACGTAAATGATTGCAGCGGATCGATTGATATACTTATTGGAGCCGATATTATGGGGAAAATGTTGACTGGAAAAAGAAGAATGCTGAAGTCTGGTCTTGTAGCAGTTGAAACCCATTTAGGATGGACATTAATGGGAAAGGTACCCGTAGAAGAAACCCCCAAAGAAAGCTCAAATTTGGCGATGACTGTAACGTCCCTGTTTGTCAATGAGCTTGATATATCTAATTTATGGCGATTAGACTTGATTGGAATCGATGATCCTATTGCAAAGAAGTCCAAGCAAGAAATTGACCTTCAAACAAAAGAACATTTTTTAGAGACTGTGAAAATTAATTGTGATGGGCGGTATGAAGTTAGTTTACCTTGGGCTGATGACAAATCCCCGTTACCTGATAATTTACACTTAGCTCAGAGACGACTGGAATACACTACCTCAAGACTTAAGAATGAGAATTTGTATCTGAAATACGAAGAAATTTTTGCAAGTTGGCTCCAAGAGGGTATCATAGAAGAAGTTCCGCTAACTGAAGTACATGGTTACGGAAATTATCTGCCTCATCGACCTGTGCTGAAACCGAGTAGTGCTACTACTCCAATTCGACCAGTTTTTGATGCGTCGGCACGACTCCCTAACCACCCGTCGCTTAATCAATGTTTGGAACGTGGACCAAATTTGATTGAATTGTTGCCTGACCTTCTGTTACGTTTTCGAGAGGGAGAATTCGGGGTGATTGGAGACGTTAGAAGAGCTTTCTGTCAAATAAGCATCCGTGAAGAAGACAGGAATTTTCTTCGTTTTTTATGGTGGGAGAATGAAGAGAAAAATAAATTGAAGTATTTTCGACATACCAGAGTGGTTTTTGGTGTAACATGCAGCCCTTTCCTGTTAGCCTCAGTGATTGACTATCACATTAGAAGAAGTGAAGAATATGACGTTAAATTCAGGGAAAAGTTGGCTCGAAGTTTTTACGTTGATAATGTTGTCACCAGTGTTGATAACAAAGAAGAACTGAAAAGATTTATACAAGAATCAACAACTCTTATGTCCAAAGGAAGATTTGAACTTCGAGAATGGGAGTATTCTGGTCAGTGCGAAACTAAGGAGAAAGTAGAAACACACGTTTTGGGTTTATTATGGAATAAAGACTCGGACACATTAAAGATTGACATGAGTTGGATGAATGATGTAGACACTGAAAAGGTTACTAAACGTAACATATTATCTGCAGTTCACAAAATGTTTGATCCATTTGGTTTCATATCTCCAGTGATGCTCTGCCCGAAATTAATGCTGCAGAAAGCGTGGAAAAAGGGAATAAGCTGGGATGAAGGCATAAAATGCGAGTTACGAAAAGAGTTTTTAATATGGTTTCATGAGCTGACATGTTTAAAAGATCTAGAAGTGCCTAGATACATTAAAATAACTAAAGAAAATCTCAGTAATTGTACTATACATACTTTCGTTGATGGTAGTCAAGATGCGTATGCAGCTGTGGTATTTCTGAGGATTGAAAAAGAAGATGGAGCCGAAGTGTTTTTTCTGACTTCCAAATCTAGAGTTTCTTCGTTGAAAGGAACCACGATTCCAAGAATGGAACTTTTAGCTGCTGTTATTGGAACACGATTGGCGAATTCTGTCATTAAAGCTCTACAATGGGAGAATATCAAGAGATATTATTGGAGTGATTCGACTACCGTGTTGGCGTGGATACAGAGAGACGATAACTGGTCGGTATTTGTACGCAATCGTGTAAACGAGATTCGAAAGCTAAGTGATCCCACGTCCTGGAGACATGTGCCTGGTGAAAAGAATCCGGCAGATTTGCCTTCGCGTGGTTCTAAAGCAAAACAATTCCTATCGTCAAAGTGGTGGCAAGGTCCTAAATGGATGAAAGATCCTTTTGAGTTCAAACATCTTACAGATCTAGTTAATAATTCTTACGATGAAGATGATATTGAAAAGGAGAAGTCGAAATCCTCATACACATTAACAAATAGTGAAATTTGCCAAAATAATAATTGGTACTACGTCAAATTTTACAGATATGAAAGCATTGTAAGACTTATAGCATGGATTCTCCGATTTAAGCACAATTGTGTGAGATCAAAAGAAAAAAGATACGGAGAAATAGTTGCTTCAGAATTCCAGGAAGCTGAAGAAAAGCTAATAAGCTTGATTCAAAAAGAGTGTTTTTCAGCTAAGAATGATGATCGACTTAAAACTCTGCAAGCATTTAAAGATGAGAAAGGCGTCCTTCGATTAAAGACCAAAATTACCAACAGGAAAGATAATGATGCATTTTTGAAACCTGCTATACTACCTCCAAACCATGAAGTGGTTAAAAGATTGATAGTCTACACACATGAGAAAAATTGTCATGCAGGTGTACAGATACTTTTAAATATTTTAAGAGAAAAATATTGGATTTTACAGGAAAGAAGAACTGTGAAACAAGTCTTGACAAGTTGCATTACTTGTAAGAGGTTTAACTCAAGAAATATGGAAACGATTGCCCCTCCACTTCCCGAAGACAGAGTAAAAGATGCAGCTGTTTTTCAGATTACCGGGATTGATATGGCTGGTCCACTCTTTCTCAAAGAAAATAAAAAGAGCTGGGTGTTAATATTTACTTGCGCCGTATATCGAGCAGTGCATTTTGAACTTGTCACTTCCGCTACGACAGAAGCTTTCTTAATGGCGTTTCGAAGGTTTGTTTCACGTAGAGGAAGATGCTCAACTGTTTATTGTGATAACGGTACAAATTTTGGAGGAGCAGCCAATGCTCTAAGGCTATTGGATTGGAAACAGGTTAAAAGACAAGGAGCTGTAAACGCTATCGAATGGAAGTTCAACCCGCCAACTGCTGCATGGTGGGGTGGTTGGTGGGAGCGCCTCATAAGAATTTTGAAAGATCTATTAAGAAGAGTGTTAGGAAAGGCTAGCTTGAGTTATGAAGAAATGTTAACTGTCCTAGCTGATTGTGAAAGCGTCATAAATTCAAGACCACTTACTTACGTTACTGAGAGCGAAGCTATAAAACCAATATCACCGTCGATGTTTTTGCAAGACATTCAAGAATATAAACTAATAGATATTGATGCCGTCGATAGTAAATCCCTTACAAAGAGAATAAAATATAGACAGCACTTAATTAAAGATCTAAGGGAGAGGTTTAGATCAGAGTATTTAGGCACTCTTATACAGCGAGTACAGAAAACACAGTCAAGAATTAAAATTTCAATTGGAGACATTGTTTTGGTAGGATCTGATAACAAAAAACGCATTGACTGGCCATTGGGACGCATTACAGAGCTGATTCCTGGGAGAGACGGAGAAGTTCGTCTTGTCAGAGTGCAGACGTCGACTCATGAGCTGCTTCGCCCTATACAAAGAATATACCCATTGGAGATCGCAACCTCAGATGGTCCTCAATATTTGAAGAGCATAGAATCAATGGGTCATTCCGAGGAATTCGACCATCGCAATGGCACCACCATTCTCGAGCGCACACCTAAATTTAGTAAGCGTGGAAGAAGACTGAAAGTTCCAGAGAGACTAAATTTGTAGATTGTATTTACAAGCTCAAAACAGTTTTGATTATGCTCCATAATCAAAAGGTGGGAGGATGTTAAAAACGATGTACTGAAATGTTCGTTATTTTATTTTTATTACGCACGTGCTATTAAGCATGAGTCATGTCGGATGTTGAGTGAGTAATGTGACCGGATGTATATATATATCATTTTTTTGGATGAAAATGTAATAATGTTTTTCAGTGTATGATCCTTTCTGTTAAAGTAAAGTTGTTCAGTTTTTTACGCTTCGAGTAGTTTATATTTTGCATTGAAAGTTTTGAGTTTTAACAGTATCGATAATGATTTTCTAAGCCCGTAAACACCTGCTTCACTGTTTCTTTAACTTCTGAGATTGCGCGGATTATTATTTTCCCCCTAACAGCCGACTGAAAGAATAAATTGACTTCCTTTTCTGAAATTATATAAGTTTTGTATGTTTTCTTTCTCTCTCTTTCCCATTTTTTGCCTTTCTATTCGATGAACTTATTCGGCTCTCTCCATGGACTGGACAAAAATGTTTTGATAATATTTAAAAATTAGACAATTTTTTAAAATTTATGACGAATAAAAAGTGTTGGAAAGCCTAACAATGTTTATTTCAAGGCATGTTGTACACATTTGTACATCAAATATTTATTTTTGATATCAATGTTTATATGCTTGAAGAGATAAATAAATATTTCATTCATCATTAAATTCTTTTATTTAAAGAGGAATTTATCGTATAATTAAAGAGGAATTTCAATCTAATAAAAAAGTTATTATTTTTACCTTTGAATATGAAATATATGAAAACAAACTATTAATGGTATTATCCACTTACTTCTACCAATTGTGGCTGTATTGATTCAAACGTGGGGACGTGAACTCCTCGAAGATAATGGTACTTTGTTGCTTTTACAATGAAAGGGAAATAAGATGTGTCTTGAAGATATGGTTGCAAAAGATGCTGAATGATTTTATCCAAATGCTGGGTTTTCACAGCTGTTGGAAACTCACCTTCAAGAGAAGAAAGTTAATTGCTATAAAATTATTTTCTAATAATATTCTTTAAATAATTATCATATTTTCTGCACGATTCATTTAGTACAAAATAACAATTGCTTTAAAATTTCTATATAGTTTCTGTTATTATTCCGTTGAAGATGGAAATTATTTTCTTGTATTACAGCATTAGAAAAGATCTAAGCAATCTTAAAAACCCTATGACGGACTTTTGAAATTTATTTAAAAATATGTGCTTCTTTGTGCGATTTATTATTATGATGTTCTTAATAATTAAATAACAAATAATTTTTATTCCTATTTTGATATTAACAAAGTACGATTTAAATATTAACAGTATTTAATATATTATATAAATTTGAATATTAGCGATCTCCTTACAATGCTGTTTGATTATTTTCTACATTTTTAAAGTGCTACTAATATCCCTTTAATATAAAGTTATAGTGCTTGATATTGATTAAAAAATAGTAAATTCTCGGAAATCGTTGAACATTTTTAATTTAAAAAAAGACAAGCTTTGTCTCCTTTTTCAAGCATGAAATAATTGTTATAAAAATTTCAAATCATTCGTATGTTGCTCAACGAATGAGGGTGCATATAAAATGAAAATTTTTCTTATACGGCTGTGAAAGGAAATTTGTTTGCAAAATAAAGCAGAATTTTAAAAAAATCACTCTAAGGGATTATTTAAGACGAATTAACTTTTTTTCTGAATTATATTTTGAATTAGTTTCAAAATTTTAACTATTAATTAGTTTTATCGAGAAGAATATTTTAAGTGTTTCATACTTCTATGACATAACATTGTTTATGAGAATGGTTTTACATATAATTAAGTTCTTTGAATTAAAAAATAACACTGGTTAATCTATGTTTTTATTAACTCAAATCCATTAATCTCGGATATTAACGTTAATAATCAAAAATAAGTTTATTTGAATTTACATTTTAGATTAAAAGAGCTGGCTTAATATATTTAATAAAATCACTTGGATAGTTTCTCTTTTATCTAATCTCATCTAAACAAAATTTAAGTTAAACAAATTTTTGAAATTTATTTTATCCTAAATTTATTAAATATATTTAGTAGGAAAACTTAAGCTTATATATTTTCTAATTCATGGAGGGTAAAAGACGAAATAACTGAAGATCTGAAGAAGATATTGAAGATCTTTGAAGAAATCATTGCCTACTCTCATTATACAGCAAAGTGCCAGAAAAACTGGCACATCAATCTAATATCGTGTAGAACCCCCACGAGCTCGCGGAAGTGCCGCAGCACTGCTTGGCATGCATTCAACTAATTTGCGAAGATATTCTGTAGACAGTTCAACACTATGATTCTTACAGGGTAGTCCACAAATGAGTGCGACGTGGTGGAGATCTCCAAATACAGAACTTTGCAAAACATCCCAGATATAGTCGATAATGTTCATGTCAGGAGAATTAGCTGCGGCAAAAGAAGGAAAGAAATTCAAAAGAATGCCACTTGGTAGCTACTGTAAACCTGTATGATGGCGCATTATCCTGTTGGAATTGTTCACGCCCATCAGAATGCAGACAGGACATGAATGCATGTAGAGGATCAAAAAGGATATTAAAGTAACACTGACCTGTCATTGTGGAGTCTACACATACCAAAGGTCCCATTTCATACTAACTGCAAACGCCCTTTACCCTCACAGAGTCTCAACCAGCTTGAACAGTTCCTTGTAGGCATGAGGGATCTATGGTTTCATTGGATTTTTTCTACACCCGTATACATCCATTCTCCTGATACACTTGGAAACGTGACTCCTCAGACCAAAATCCTCAACCAGAAATTTTACCGGAAACCTGGTATTCGCGATACACCCTAAAAATGGTTGGGCACGAAAATCCAAATTTCATTTCTACTTCGGAAGTGC
Source organism: Argiope argentata (assembly GCA_026289955.1). Taxonomy (NCBI): domain Eukaryota; kingdom Metazoa; phylum Arthropoda; class Arachnida; order Araneae; family Araneidae; genus Argiope; species Argiope argentata. Next base: position 1,444,549 of record JAOUZG010036138.1, read on the forward strand.
TACGCTCCACTCTCGTTAGCCGTCGATTAACCACTGTTAAAAAACGCTTAAATCTTGATATCCTGTCATTATAACAGCAAGAATCGATGTAATAGTCTCCTCAGACACCTGTTGCCTTATATATGCACTGTCGACCGCATCGCGTTAAGCTAATTGGTTGAACATCTCCACTACTAGCTTACAACTTGCTATATTAGTTTTTCTGGCTCTTCAGTGTATCTTTCCTTACATAAAAAAAGAGTTTAATAAATACAAAGATTGATAAAACTCATTATAAAGACAATTTAAACCATACTCTAGCATGAATTTAAAAAAACATTTATTCCTCTATAATTTAGTTTTGCTTTCATTGATATTAGGGTTTTTTTCAATGCTGTACGATCTGTAAATATGTTTTTGTCTAATCATCTACATAATCCTTGTAAATAATTTCATAAATATTTTATGTAGACATGTATTATAGAAACATTGTTGCATAATGCCGTAATATCTTGTACAAGTCGCATTTTCTGCCTAGTATAGGATCAGCCTGTTCAAAAGAATTTGACGATGCCAAGGCAGTTTCAAATGCATTTACTCGCTAGTTTTGCTCGTAACATAAACAAATTATGATTGAAACTATACAAGCGAACATATCTAAAGGGACATATATTGATCTTATCACTGTTTAAACGACCTAACTAACTGTGTGTTCTTAAAAATGACAAACTTCCAGCTTCTGAAATATGGCTAGTCTCTGACAGCTTACAAGAGCTACCAATTTTTATGTAATCGATAAGCGGGTTTCAAATAATCAAAGCTTATTCAGAGGACCGATGATGAACAAATTTATTTCTAATTTGATTTCCTGAAAACTCTATACACAAAATAAAATAATTAAAAATCATACTTACTGGAAACTTCGGCAAAGGCTTCGTCTTGCATAACTCCTGCGATATAACTAACATTCTTTTGATAACCTAATGAGTATAACGTTTGGGGCGGATAAGGTAAAAAGGGCAATTCTGCTTCCTTATCTACAGTTGGCCGAAACATAACCTATAATTGGACAAATGAAATAGTATTAAATAATATATTAAATTACAAACTATTTCATCATGCTAATGCCACAAAATTTCAAATGCTTTACTGAAATCAAATGCTTTACTTTCAAATGCTGCTCGTTGACTTCTGTAGCATCGTATTGTATTTAAAATTTCAGAATCCATACCTAATTCCTATTTCTAAAACCAGCCGTATATTTTTTGTTGAATTATGATGGTCACTTTAATCAATAATACAGAAAGTAACATAAATGTCCAAAAGACAATATAGTTTGCAGTTAGGAAGGTACCGCTAAATTACATCATTTTCAAATGATTTTATTTATCTTCTGCAACTGGTAATCCAACGGGCAATCCTGAAATTTGAAGCTTTCATTACGTTGGGTATTAACTTCTTTCCATCTCTTTATTTTTACAATCAGATAAAAAAGAAAAAGCTACAAATTTGTTGCAAGTGGAAGTTATAATTGGCTTCTTTTGAAAATATAAATTTTCATCCTATGGTCTTATCAGTATTTAAGATAATTAGATAAACATCGTATTACCAGTTCTCGTCGAGAATTGCTGAGAATCGGTGAGCATAAATCATAAATCAACTGAAGGGGGTAATTTCAACGCATTTCTGTAAAACAGAAAAAAGATTACCTGATATTAAAGATAAAATTATTATTGATTGGGAAAGTTTACAGCTAGTTGTGAATGCAATTTTAAAGAATACTAATACCAATGAAAGAACCACTTTTTATATTTATAAAAAATATTTATGTTTATTTTTTAATATATCTTAGAAGAACCTTTGAACACTTCATTTGTTTTATATTGTGTTCACTGTTCTTCATTTTAATACTATAAAAATAATTGTTTTGTAAATAACCTTGTCCAATTTCATTTGAACTTCCAAAATGTCATTCAGTTGGCTCATCTTCAAACAAGAAATCATGTTTTCTGTGTAGTTTGTTGGACATCTCAAACTGGTAGCCACAACTGCAGCATTTTTAGGTAAATGACTCACTGCCCAGGGATCTAAGGCTGTCCCACTGCCTGATATTGCAGCATTAAAGTAACCTAAAAAGAAACAAGTTTTGTGTATAGTAAATATTTTCAAATCCTAAAAATATTGAAAGTTTCTTATAAGCCCTTTGCATTCGAAATATGTATGAAATTCATCATTTGTAGTTATACAAAATGATTACTATATATTATATTCTAGAAATATTCTTATATATTTGGAAATCAAATGGATTACTAATTAATTTTACACCATAAATTATATTGTTTATATTTCTATTAATTTATAATTCGAGTTCTACATCCTAACAGTTATAAGCATTGATTATTAATTTCACTGACATTTCGACTGCAAAGGTCCAAAACGCTAAATGATAAATAACTCAAATTTTCTTCAGAGGATGGTGATTTTATCTTTGAAAGAAAAACACCTCACCTGTAGCTGTGTTGCATACTTAATTTTGTGTATCGCCTTCTGTTCTTTCTATACTCAGCTCGGATCGTTTCAAACACTTCTCAAATGCGAAGAAGTCTTTCTGGAGTATTCTCCATGCAAGCAGTCATCTGATTGTCTGAAACAGACCAAATCGTCACTTTTCATGCCGATTTTGAGTTGAGAGAACAAAAAGTACTATCTGAAAGTACTCTTCTGTGTCCAGTGAATATGCCATGAATATTATCTGGTGCATATTGGAAATCACTGAAATATAGAGCATTAAGCTCATTGTTGTTAATAATATATTACTCTCTGACTCATATCTGCTTTCATTTTCATTTGGTTTGAAACTTGACCCAATTGATGTACAAAGGAATGCACTTCTTGATAAGGCTGAATAAAGGTGTAACCGACGCCTTTCCAATGATGTTGGTGTAAGGCTTTTGATACTGTATATGACATTTCTCAAATCCAGATGTCACTTAAAGCATTGTTGATTTCGTGATCGATTGGAAATACGAAACGAGAAACGAATAATAAGTGAACTTTCTGGTACAATTCACTTATGGTAGGAATATAGAAACTAAAAATTTATCTTGTATAGCCAGCTTCGGTTTTATAGAGAACAAGTCACAACGAGATTCACTTTTCTTCGTATGTTCTTCTATTGTAGATTTAAAACGAAATCATTGGCCTGAAAATAGGTATTTCTCATATATCTTCTTTATTCAGAAATGTAGTTGTTTAAGACTTTGTCTAACTTCATATGAAAGGACTACCGATAAATTTTTAGATCTACTTTATGAAGAAGGAAATCTTTATCTGGAGTACAACATAAAAGGAAGTTTTTACTATTTATATCTGTTTTATATGTCATTCCATTTTTGTCAGTTTTCATGCTTCGGGATAGCTAGTTCAGTAGAGATGAAAAAAAGAAGTAATAGTTTTGTACATTTTGATGCTTCAATAAGGAAGAAGAAATAATTTTCTGAAACATTTAATGATGTTTAACTTTTATCATGGCATTCCATGCATAATAGTGAATTTTCGGAGACTACTGATAGATTAAAGCTTCTTTTGAAAATAATTTCAAACCCATTTAGAGCAGATATCTGTTGTTGATACAATCATTATTAAGTTTTTTTTATTATTTATCTGTAAGAGTTTTGTTGAAAAGCAGAATATATTAATTTTTTGTACTGTAATAATACATGTTTCTCTCATTACGTAAGTTGTTTTCATTCCCTTCTTCTTTAGATTGCTGCTATTGATTATTAAATTACATTAAATGCTAATATAATCTCACGCAAATAATCGTTAGCATGTGTTTGCTCCATGGATAAATCAAATTTCCACAGACTTCAATCGTTTAAGCAAAATGCTTATTAAAAATATTACGTTGTAGCGAAACAAAACAAATGCTCAAAGGTAATATTTTTCTTTAAGCATTTTTTGAGGATATATTTTGGAACAATCTAAGCTGTGTATTGAAAAAAGAGATGGCAACTTCAAAAACCAGAACATAGAAATTACAAGAAAAAATTACCAACCTTTTATTTCTCTAAAGCATTTATGTAATACTCATTTTCAATAAAAAGAACTTTCCCTATACTCTAATTAGGCACGTGAACTTCTGTAGCATTATTAGTTTTCAAAATAATAATAATAATGAAAGGAATAGAAGTGCTTAAATGAAGAAATTGTTTCAACTTCTAATCATAAATTTACAACGTAGATCTACATTGTAAATTAATTTTTAAATGTATCGAAAAGAAATGTCATCCTTTAATTCAAATCCAAGATTAAATAATTATTAAGAATGCTAGGTATCTTGTGTTTATTTTTCCATGAATTCAGAACTAATCCATCTTGATTATCATGTTGTACACAAACATTCCCAGATTAAAATCTGACCCATTATAGGAAAAAAGGGTAAGGACGCACACACAATTTTTCACGCCTAATTTTGGTCATAATTCACTACTTCATGCATTGCATTTTCATGATTACGGCCATTATTTTGTAAACTTCTTCCCCTACTTTCTAGACAAGTTGAACCAGAATGCATTGATCAACTGCTTTAAAAATAATTTAATGCTAAATAGTAAAAAAGGTTTTTGATAGGTATTGTTACATTTTGCAATTTTTTAAAAGTTTATTTTTACACATCTTTTAACCAGTTTTTATCTTTTTACATATTGTTACGAATTTGTCATATTGCATCCGTATACAATTTGTCTAAGAGAACGTTGAAAGTTAAAAAAATATTTTAAAAGACGTAGGAAGGATGCTAGATCAGTGATCAACGGTCTTGACCATTTGTTGATTATTGACGAATTTAATGACTTTGGTGACAAAAATGAAGGCTCTAGAAAGAAAAGGGATATCGCTATTAGATGCCAAAACACGGGATCTCTCTAGAAGCTTCCATATATTATCACAGAATCGGTGGTGGCGCACACCTAGAAGTTAATAAATAGAAGCAAATTCCCTCTTTGGAACGCTCATCCTAGAATGAGTTCTTTCAAAGAGCTTTTTGTTGCGATTGTTTAAAAAGGATTGGCTGTCTGCGAGTTGTTCATTCCTGCAAGTGCTGTTATTATGTACCCGTCGGCTGTGTCTTACAACCAATTTTTCTTCTTGTTTTCTGGTGGAAAAAAGGATCATTATTATCGAGCTTGTTGATCTTCGCATTGTACAGCCAGTGGACATATTTTTGTAACAATACAGACTCAGTGATCTACGCCCATAAGACGGTTATGAAAGGAATTGTGCACTTATTGCTTTCGTTATAAACTATAAACTGCTATTGTAAACTATAAACTGCTATTATAAACTATAAAAAGCTTTTCTCCAAAGATTTATGACATTTTTGTCAATATGAAGGGTTTCAAAATGTTTGTTTCGATAAATACTTTTTTTAAAACCGAATTTCCATGTTACAGCATCTTTTATATTTTGAAAAACCTTATATAGAAATAAATGCATTTACACAGTACTTTCTTTTATTCTGAAATGAAACGAGTTTAATGTCTAAAATATAAGTTATTTGTATTAAAAGGGTGTAAATAATAAGAAAACAAATTATTTCAGATTTAATTTTCAATTTCTGGAGTGAATAGTTCTAAAGAAACATCTTGAGTAGACTTTTAACCTTGAATCTTTTTATCTGTTTTCATAAAACCTGAAAGTATTTTCCCAGATCTAGAGGAATTTTTTAAAAATTATCAATATGATAATAATTCTTCTTTTATAAAAATAAATATGCTGCATCATTTACTGAAATATAAAGAAATAATAAAAGCTTTTCTGGGTATTAAAAATTAATTCAGAATTCAAATTTTAAATCGTATTTTAAAAAAAATTGAATATATTTTCAATTGTTTTACGTTTATTTAATTGTTTTGTTATGCTGTTAAGTTTTAGAAATTTTTTTATGAAACTAAAAGTGTGAAATAAAAAATTTTATGAAACTAAAACTATTTTAGAAACTAAAATTATTTGTTCGATTAAAGATGCATGGGATTTATTAAGCCCAATTAAATAGTCCTAATTATAATTATGTAGTGTTGGAAAGTCATTCACTTATTTAAACGTAATTTAATTGTAGGCATAAATTGATATTTTGGGTAATAAAAGTGTGTAATATGAAATTATGAATCAGAATCATAATAAGCGAAGTAGATGAATGTTTAGTTCCAATATTTTAAATCAAGAATGATGAATGTGTTTAAGATGTCGGCGTATACTTACTGTGTGAAAGCTGAGATAAAATGTGAAATCCGACTGATGCTCCTCCGGCATCGTGACCTGCAATGGTGATTCTTTGTGGATCTCCTCCAAAATATATGATGTTTTGATGTACCCACTTCATGGCCATTCTTTGGTCCCATAAACCTAAATTTCCGGGCATTAAAGTGTCTTGGTTGCTTAAGAAACCTATGAAGAAGTTCAAGATATATTAAGATTAATCTTTTTATACTTTTACTAGGAAATACTTAGAATTTTATGCCAAAAATGTTTCATCAGTCGTTTAGATATGGTTTGATCAAAATGATTTTGGAAACCTGATTTTTACATCAAAATATGTTTTATTGCATATTGAGTTTTTTATGTGCATTCAGTTTAAATAAAGGTACCCTTTTTGCCTACATCGGTAATTAAGTAAATAAGCAAGTAACTAAATCTGAAATTAAGTCAAATTGATAGTTGTTTTATAGGGAAAAAATCACTTGGACATACTTAAATATCTCAGATGTCCCTTACGTTTCTGTGTGAATGAAATTAATAACATACTAAATAGGGTTTTAAAGAATTAGTCCATCTTCAAGTTATTTCGACGCTTTTATTATTTTAGGTTGCTGAAAGACACCAATAATGATCCATTTTGCCTTCGACTCTTGTATGCAGGCGCTATTTGAATTATCATCATTTATGGGTTAAGATTATATCAGCAATATCCATTTTGAATTTTCGAGGGGGGGGAATATAAAAAGAAATAATTGAAAAGCTCTTTAGTTTTTTACCAGCAGTTTGAAGATTCTTTGAATTTTTGTTGACCATTGTCTTTTAATGCAAAAGTTGAACAGATAATGACCGTAAAAGCTAATCACACTAATCCCTTTTTATGTAGTAACGAGGTGACTGGTTGTAATTAAAAAAGAAGTTTCCATATCAGAATAACTTTTTCATTCAACCGAAAGTTTCAATGAAGATATCGGTCCGAATGTCATTCTCGTATTCATTTCTTTCAATATGAATTATGTATGGGACATCTTTGAATCTTAATTCTTTTTATGGATAAATAAAGGAAAACTAAAAGTAATAATTAAGATGTTTCGGTTTAACTTAGATGTATTAATATTTCGTTTCGAAGCGACGCAAAGGTGATTAGGGGGCTAGCCTCGTAATTTTTAACCAAGGTCAAAGGAAACTTTTAAACTGGCTATCCCTTCTACAAATTTCAGCATGATATCAAGGGCAATACTATGGATCCAGGAGAATAATTTTAATATTTTTCTGTACTAAAAAAAAGTATTTGGTAAGTTGTTTGTAAGTTAAGATGCTATTAGAAATAATATGCCTGAACTAGCTCATTTATAATGGATATTTTTAAGCTTGATAGAAAAGTGAGACATAAATTAGCAGCTTTTTTCTCCCTAAGTATTTACATAATGTCAACAAGATGCTTGATCTATGGTAAATTTAAAGCCCACCAGATATTTATAACTTACATCTCGTTTTCGATATGCATAAAATTCGAATTGCCGTACTTCAGTTACAAATCTAAGATTCTGACATCAGACAATAATTGCATTGTTTTTGTGTTTGTTTCTCTTTCTTTATAACAATAACAAAAAGCAAAGAGCGGAATTAATTTTATAGATTCCTTTTTTCGCACATCCATCACAACGAATGATATATCTTCGTTTCCAGAAATGTTGGCCATGTTGCTAGTATGTCCCTTTCACACTAGTTGAGTTAATGAAACATCTTAATATGTGACTATAGAATGCTTCCACTTTCTCTGCTTTTTTTAATATATAAATTGTCTAGAGAGAGAACAGTTACTATTTTTTTGGAGCTTGCACCCAAATCGTATACATTTCAGAGTGCTTTAGGTGTGATCATTTTTTATTTTCTAGAATATTCTTACTGGACGACTAATCTTCTGAAGCAACAATGCAAAGTACTTAGGATTCATTCTTCATCAAAGACTGACATATAAGAATTATGAATAACGTCAAAACAGAGTAAAGGCAATAAAATAAAAGCTGTATTACGTGATACAGCATAACTGGGTAGGAGTGGAATAGTTTGTTACTCTGAATTCTGAGAAACAAATTATTACTATGTAAGGCTCTATCGCGAAAACCCACGTTTCAAAAATATGGGGAACAGAAGCCATGATATACTTGAATAAAGTAAAACCTATACAAAATGAAATAGACGGAGAAATCATAAATGCTCCTTGGTTCATCAGAAATAATCCAATTTGAAAATAGCTGAAAATTGTTGCACACTTTTTCTAAAAAATTAGCAGAAGGCAAAGCATACAAATGTAGCAAGAATAAAAATTCCAAGATGTGAGGTGCGGTAATCAAAAAAAAAAAAAAAAAAAAAAAAAAAAAAAAAAAAATGAAAACTCAATAATTTTCAAAGGCAATTAATAAATTTTGCAAGCTCTGGAGCAACGAGCACAATATCTAGAAGCTGGAGCAACTGGGAGGTGGAACCTTCTCCTCCTCAGGAAAAGGGATGAAATAACCGTTGCCAGATAATTAATGTTAGATGGTTATATTGATTTCCTGTTTTAAAGCAGCCCTATAGCTATTTTGGAATGTACCTCGTAATTTTGGACCAAGATTAGATGACGAGAATGACTCTTCATCTGGCACACACCCTTCAAATTTGTGCACTTCACCAATGATTGGGAATTTAATCCTCTAACGTGCACAAGACCAGTTTACACAGTGATTCATCGGAAACATTGAATCTTAAGGCTGATACCTTACCACTTGGTCACTACAGCTAGCGGCAACTGATGAAAAAGCTGAGAATGTTGACTGTACCTGTTCTGTTTTGGGATTTATAATGGAAGGACAAATCTCAAGGTACTGGACGACTTTCACTAACTTAGGAGCACCAGACATGAAAATCCGAAACGTCACCAGTAAAAAAATCAGGTAACAGTTAGCACAAATAATTCAACATTTTTTTAAAAAAAAATAATATCTTTAATTGCAATATAATCATATAATCTCTTTAATTGGAATGAGAGTGAAAGGATGTGTGTAAAATAAATGAAGGGAATCGATTGTTTGGAATATTTTTATGATTATTAAACCAATTATTTTCAGCATAATCTGTCACATTTTAGGTATCACAAATGCTAACTTGAGGAAATTGTCTCAATTAATGATGCCAGTTTGATAATGAAATAATTATTTTTGATTAATAAACAAAAATTTATTGATATTTCATATATAAATTAAATAATATTAATGATATAAATTAATAAAATATTAAATAGATGTTGTATAAGGGAATTAAACAGTGATGTAGCATATTGCAATAAAACACCATGACTCTTGGAGTTCTGTGTAGTAATGAAGAAAGTGAATACTGTCCTATATCATTATAATACTTATTATTTTTCAAATAAATATTTTTAAAATACTTCCCTTTTTTAATGTTTTTATCATCCCGTGATTTTCTATTTCTCAAATATATTTTCTGTTTTCTTCAAAGTTTTTTTTTCTGCCTTTTATCAGCGAAGCTCCATTTCTTATGTATAGAGCTGATATATAAATGGAGGGCGTTATTCGTATGTTTTTTATCGAAACAAGTGTACCCAACATGAGTCACGTGAATTGGAGAAAATCTGAGAGTAAGAATACCTTTTTTGGCGAAATATCGCAAATTTTAACAAACTATTTTCAAACTATTTCATTATTTTCCCCATGTAATATGAATTTTCTAATTATCTATCAATATCTTTACGCACCCAAATGTATAATAGGAAAGAGCATCAGCGTTTAAAAACGGGCGAACTTTAAAAAATACCCTATCCTGCGTGATTCTGAAGAAAAACATTAATTACAAGAACAACAAAATTTCAACTATTTTATTTAAAGCGTGCCTTGTACCGAAACTTACTCAACACGGGAAAAAGAGCCGCAACTTCAGATCTTGTGAATCAATGGCAAGGTTAAATATTTGTAGCAACAATGGAAACGATTTGAATTTCAATTCAACAATGAAATATATTGCTGACAAATTCTCTAAAACTATTTTATGAATTACTTATAAACAGAAAAAATATTATACTCCATAAAGATTAGTATAATTGAAAGGACATTTTTTTTTAATTTTAAGATGTAATGAAAATAATTTTTGTCTGTAAAATCATGGAAGAATGCCAAAATTTCACTCAATTAATTCAAATTTCGAAAGAAAAAAGCATCTCTCAGAGCTGCACATTCCTTCTCTCTAAAGTATGCATATGCCAAATTTGGTAGCTCTAGGTCAAACAATCTGGACTGTAGAGGCTCAAAGCATACATGCATAAAAACACATTCATTTTTATTATTAATTGAAAATAAGAAAATCATGAATTAACAATTAAGAATTAATTAAGAATTTTGTTATTCCAACTATTTTTTCATCATATATATTATACATATTATAAAGTGAACAAATGAAAGTATTTATATCTCCATTAAATTATTAAAATAAAAAAAAAATAAATGAATAATTAATATGGTAAATTAATAGTAATCTATTGAAATTTGAAAATAAATCGACCGAGTATTAAAAGAGAAGTCTTATTTTGTGCACTACATGGGTCTCCAATATGCCTACAAGTATGGAAAAAAAGTTCAATAAAAGCGAATAGAAAACCATTGAAAAATCTTTTTTCTTCTTGAGGCTCGTATAAACGAACTCATATGAACTGAAATACCGGTTACACATATAAATAAGAATATTTTAACTGGATATATGGTTATTGTAAATGAATATATACAATTATTTTTGAATATTTTATTTACAATAACCGTTGGTATATTTCTAAATATCACTGTAAAAACAATTCTTAATCAGGAATTACTCACCAAGTACGCCTAACCTATAGTTAGGTATAACTACAATCATATCGTTGTATTTCAACAGGAAATCAGCCTTGTATTCTTCTTTGCTACCATAAGAAAATCGTCCAGGATGAAAGTATATAAGTACTGGCAGTTTTTCTTCAGATTTTTCCTGAAATAAAATTTTGAATCATTACTAAGCATTATATTAATTAATGCAAAAAGAGCTATACCGATTCTTATTATATAAGGTCCCCATTTACATAATCAAAAAAATTTCATAATGCACTATATTTGCATATTCTTAGAAAAGAACTAGCTGGAGGATGTGCTAAGTTCTAATTGAATCGAAATTCTGCTCTAAATTTAAATCTATGTTTATCGCCATTTATCTACATATGTTTTATGTAAATTGTTTTATTATGAACCTTCCCGCCAATTTTTAAGTGCCTTAAATTCTTTGAGATAAGTGAAGCTGGGTTTGGGTTAGGTACAGAAATTAATAATGAAAGGATGTGTTTAGATAGGCATTAAAAACTCAAGCAAAGATGGATTATTTTTTGTCAGTGCTACATGCTGTTGTGCATTGACAATGTCCAGTTACACAATGCTATCATCTCTCATTTTCATAAATTAAAAATGTTTCTGAAATCTAATACCTTTGACTTGCATTATAATTTACATAATGATTTATTTTATGTATTGGTGAGGGTAACAGTATTTGTTTTTTAAAATTGTAAAGAATATGATTTCACGATATTCTAAATAATCATTACTTAAAGCATTGGCATTTCCTTTTTGACATATGTCGGTAGCGGTCTTATCTAAAATAACATCAGCTCTCTCCATTCTAGTTTCATTATCTAAATCTCAAGCCAGGTGGCAGTGAGAGCAGAGAAAAAGCCAAATGAATTGAGATGAAGAGCATTACAATGAGAATGTTAGAAAGACTAACTTGGTGTAAACGTGAAATTTAGAACCAAGTTTAAGAAACTGTAAGTTCTTCATTATCACATTTTTTATACAATGTAATCTTATATACCTTAACATTTTATAATTAGATTGATACTGAATAGGCCTTGAATTTAGCCTTTCGTTAGATACAGCTAACACGTCGGATATTATTGTTAATTCAACGTCTCGCCTATATTGAATCAATATGTAAGAATTCTAATGTCTTTATTAGCTTGTTTTTGTGTCATATGTTTGAACAAATGTATTCGGCTCAAAGTGCTAAGTAAGAACATATTATTAAATAAAAGTTTGAGCTAGTAAGTTTGTGGCATTGTATAGAAAAATTTCAATAATAAATTTAGATATACCATCTAATAATTTTTCCTCTGCATAGAAGATAGTTCTTATTTTAAAAGTATCTACATTTTATGCAAGATTAAAGTTAATTACTTACTTTTCGGTGATAAATGTCTAAAAATAAGCAGTCTTCTTGACCCACTACACCATTCCCGGAACTTTTGATGTAAGGTGAGGAAACTTGAGGGCAGTAGATAGGCTGTGTATTATTCAGATCAATTTCAGATTTCGTAGATTCAGATTCTTGAGGTAACTAAAAAATCATTTTATAAAATGTTTTGTCATTCGGCATAGAATATAGCTTTATTTACATAATTATTTTATCTGCAGACAACAGCTTGAAACTTCCCTTCTGCTCATCGTAAGATAATTTGAGATGATGTAAGATGTTTTGAGATACATGTATATGCGACTATAGCATCTTTTAAATTAAATCCACTTTCTCAAAGATGCTTTACCACCAGTATCAGCATCTCCTGTTTTTATTATTTGTAGTTATGATTTTCAAATAATTTCAAATTCTGTCAGAAAAACGGAAATTTTCTCTGTCTTACTTAAGAGAATGGAAAAAATTCATTAAGCATATATGCAATATAAAGAGATTTTAAGTATCTTTAATTTGTTTAAGAACCAAAGAAATATTTGATTAAAGCAGAAATTATACTCAACTAAAGTCAATTTATTGTCCTGTTTAATAGATGTATAAATTATTTAAACGTTTCTTCGTGCAAAAACAAAAACAAAAAAGCCTGTATCAGTTTTTAAAATTTATTTTTAATTTAACACAGTTTGGAAAAGTCTGCAGTTTCATTTTGTTTCAGTATGCATTTTATTTGTTTAATCCCAAAATAATCCTGAATGGGAAAAACTATAATCGGTTTATTTGTATAGAAAAACTGTTGTATTCATGGATAAGTTCAACGTTCATAAATTTTTTTCAAAAAGGGCCAAAATAATTTCTAAATAGAAAATTACATGTTCTTCAAAAAAAAAAAATTCTTATATGCAAGTAGTAAAAATTAGAAAAAAGTGAAAATTTTGAAAACTTTAATATTTCATTTCTGATTTTTTTTTTAAAATTACAACTCTTTTTTTCCGAAAAAGGATTGTAAATGAAGTTGTCGTTTGTTTTTATTTAGCCATTTTTGCGTGATTTAAGCAGAAAAAATAAGCAGATGTGATGTTGATTACTTATAAGAGAAAATTAATGCCATTTAACTTTTAAAATTTTTAAATTTTAAAGCAGGTAGTTTTCCTGAATCTTGATGGTTCGTTCTAATTAGTTTGAACAATGTTGCATACAAATCTAAAAAAAATTGCTTTATCACAGTAGCATTAGCTTAAAAATATTATAATTATGTTCTTATTTAGGTTTGAGACTCAAAAGTTTGGATGCTCTCATCTGAAAAATAGTAAAAGCATTTTTGATGATTAAGTTTTCAGTTGGTAGTTATTAAAGTAATGAAACACTTGTGAATGAAATGTGACATTTAAGAATGCACTACGTAAGCATTAAAAAATATTTACCGTTTTTTTAATATAAAAATTATATATCATAGTAGTGTGAGGTAGCTTTAAAGAAGTTGTATACTTCTCGGATTTTGTCAAAGGTGTAAATAAAACGGAAATAAAAGCCGATTGAAAGACGTCGACGGATATCGACGCGGTTTGTAATGTCTAAAAAGAAAATAAAAGCAGCCAAAGTGACAGTAGGCTATCTGGATTCTCTAATGCAATAATTGCATTTGGGAGGCACCTTCATTGAAGGAACTTAAACGGCAGAATAGCAGTTTCCAAGCCACTTGTCACATATGTTAATGCCAAACGCCGTCTACAGTGGTGCCATAACCACAAAATCATGTCAATTGATAAGAGGAAGATGTTTATAGGATCGGATGAATTATTTTCTTTGTCCCACCCCCTCCTCTCCCCGACAAGGAGAACACCTGCACAAGCGAATCATTGTGATTGTCCTCTGTTCAATGGTTAGTCACAAAGGAGGATATGTCATGGTATAGGCAGTTGTGGCATTGTTTTCTGCAGACCCAATCCCCTGACAGGAACGATGGCCGTGGAAAAGTTTTGGTTAACCATGTCGAACCTATGATGCTTAGCTTCCTGTAGGAAATAGGATTTTCCAGGATGATAATGCTCTTATTTATGCAGTAGGATTTGATCAATCGTGTGTTTATGAACACGAGTATGAAGTGAAACTTCTACCTTGGCCTGCACAGTCCCCCGACCCTGATCCTTTCGATACTGATATGTTCAGTGATAGCGGGGTGGTCAGCTGTCCAGAAGTCCCACGACCTCATTATAATTGAGTCGCTTCGGTCTTATTTAGAGCATTCAACCCAAAATCGATATCATACACTGGCATCTCTCTCAGAACTTTTACAATATCTCCATCACTAAAGTATTTTAAGAATTTGTTACATTTTTTATTCGATTAACACCGATTCTTCATATAGTTGACCTAAGATTCTTTTCTATAAAATTATATGTTCTCTTGATTTTACAGTTTTATCCTTAATCTGTTGCAATACTGAGTTATATATTATTTTTATTGAGAAAATGTGAGTTAGTTTTGGGGACAAATAAATAACGCTAGATGTAATCGTCATTTATTTGGTTTGATTTTTTTAAACCTTGTTTACATTCATAGACAAATTAAATTTAAAATGATTACTTTTATCCATCACTTTATTTTACCTTCCTTATACATCGATCACAAAGGAAACTTGTTTTTTTTAAGTATTATTATTAAAAGAATATTCGAAGTAATCAAAATAATATATTTTTATTTGATATGAACCAGAATCTTATAAACTTATACTTGTAAAAATGTAGTAAATCCATTTTTTAAAATTAGTTCTGTTTTATTGATCCGAGAAAGTATGTCGTTTTGATTGAAATTGTCAAAAGTATGTCCAGATTTTTCATTAAAACATTCATCTCAAAGACAAAACATTTCTTTTATTCTATCTTAAGAAGCATACTCCTGTAATGGTATAAAAACACGGCAAAGAAATCTTTCTTGCTAAATGATGATGACATTCAATTAAAGTGAAATATACTCCAACAATTAACTGCAATAAAACAGGTAAAATCAATTAATAAAAATTCTAACTTTCTTCCTTTTTCCCCATTTAAAATAAATGACCTATCTTCTAGATAAAGGACATTTTCAACATTTTGTAGCATCAGATGTCTTTCATCATCAAAATAATAAACGTGTAAACGTTTTATTATTTTTCAGATCTTATAAAATCAGTCATTAGCTCTAAAATTCATTCGTGCCCTTTAAAAAATATATATAATAACTCATTTCCATGTATTCACATGAAAACGCTATCTCATGTTCTGTCAAGTGATAACTTTGACCCCTAAGAAGACACCTTTCATAATGAACACAAACAAGAGATAGGGCTTAAACCTGTCCTTGAGATCAAAATTCATACTGATTCGTTTCCCTGTTTTCACAAGAATTTTCGTGAGTGTTCTTCTAGAATCCACTGGCTGTCTTATCAATGTAACATCTTTTAGAGAGCAATGAACTGATAAAATTAAGATCATCGTCTACAGATATTCTGGGAAATATCTTTGTCTGATAATGACGCACGCTCTTAAAGCTTCATAAAATCAAACAGCATCAAATAATAGGCTTTCAAAATTATTTAATTCCACATAAACAAGTATTTACAACATATAAAATTTTAATTCATAATTGAAGTGTAAAAATTCTAATGCATATTATATTAATTAATTAGATTCAATACTACTGCATCAAAATTTTTATTAAAATGTTGAAATAATTAATTTACTTAATTAACATATTGTAATTAATAAAATTAATTAAAATATGTTAATTAACTGTTAGAATATGTTTAATTGTTAACTAAAATATGTTAATTAAGGGTAACTTGTATCGGAGTTAAATCGAAATAGTTGACTATTCAAAAACATCCTTGGTTGTATTAGAGATAATGTAATATTTGTTCATAATAACATAAACGAAATATTATTTTATAACTATTAAATTGTTATACCTCCATAATATAATACGTCATTTTGTCTTAGATCCATTTCATTCCTATTCATTTGATTGTAACCTCCCAGGTATTCAATAATGCGTCGCCTACTGTGAGCTCTCAGTTTAGTGAATTTTTCTTTTTCGATTTTATTTTTAACCAAGAGATTATTATTTATTATTAAATAAAAAGTGATTTAACTCGAATCTAAATTTGAATGGCTCAGTAATCAAAATACTTTTTTCTTCAAAATATATCTAAAATTTGATTAGTTTTTTCTTCTTTTTTTTTCAAACTGCTTTAAAATAAAGCAAATAAAGCCAGACAGCCAGAAAATATCTCAAAATTACGCAATTATCCCGAGTAGGCGAGGAGCAGTTCATTCAGTTGTCGGAAAATATAGAGTGTTGCATTATCTTACATGAACACAATAATCCCTTAACAAGAAATGACTTGCTGCCATAAAAATTCTCAGTAACGGTCCTCTGCGACGGAAGCCTTTTACATCATTCTCCTCAATGAAAGAGGTACCAAAAAGGAAATAGCCCTAAAATCATACCACACATTGATGTAATCAGAATGCAGATATTGTTCGTACACAATGTTAGGATGTGTAGTAAATCATATGCGACAGTTCTTAGTATTCCCTGCTTCGACTATATTGTTAATGACTATTCTGGGCAGAAATAAGTAAGTAAAATCATTACGTTGTTCTAAGTCTTGAGTGTAGCTTTTGCACCATGTGGATCTTATATGAATACTAATTTAAATATGAAAAGTAGAATCTTTCATACCGTAAATCAAAGAAAAGACAAGCCTCTTGACACTATTCGAGGAATTGTCGAAAAATATTAGGAGGCTACCACTCCTTTCTTCATTTGAATTCCGTTTCCACCCTTTTCATGGTAACACGCCTCAATCTCTTCAAATTTATTTAGATAATTATTATAAAATAATAATTTCTTAAAACAATTATCAAATCCCTTAAAAAATTTTAAAAAGTAAGTTAATTTTAGCCACATTAATGTCCCATTTTCAAATAGGAAAGCTATTATAAGAACCTCGCAATTTTGAGTCATAATTCTGTCGCAAAGACGACACATGGGATAAAATATTTATTGGGGCCATTTATGCCAAGTAGATTTTCCAACAATTTTTGCTAGTAAATAATGGGATTTTGAAAGAAAAAAAAGTTATAAACATCGCAATTCCATTATTATTCTACAGTGTATCACTTGCCATATTATTAAAACTCCTTTCAGGTACTTTTCAAGTCCAATTAATACACTAAAAATAACTTTAGCTGACGAAAAGCTCATAATTTTTGAATAATGTGCTTTATCGTTTCATAAAGTGCAAAAAAGGCTCTGAAAATAACTATTCAACGAATTATAATTAGATATTTTATATAGAAGATATTTTCTTATAATTTCTTATGAATAAATATTAAAAATCTGAAGGAAAATTATTTATAAATGTTCACTTCATCTGAGATCAAGAGCCCCAGTTTCAGAAGCTTCTCCTAGTACACATCGAGAGCAACCAAGATATAATTATTTTGTGCAACAAAATTTTTGTATAATATATTTTTTTTCAAAATGGGGGAGGAGGTATAAATGCAGGCGGGATAATAAAATGCCTTTTAAATCAGTTTTATATACAACAGTTTTAAAGTGATTGTGTTAAATCACTTTAAAACTGCAAAATAATTTTTGATTGTTAGATGAAGAAAACCTGAATATCTTCCCTTTTCGGATCTTTAGAGCATCCGATTTTATTTAAGGAGTTAGGATTCAATTACCAATAAGATCATATGCATTTATTTAAACCCATGCACTGTTACATAATTAAATAAAACATCGAACACTATAGTATATCAATTGTTGCTTTTAATCAGTTCTCGAAGGTTATCATTTAAGTATTAAACTACTACTTTAAGCTTCTACTGAAATCTTCGACCTTGGCAGCTTTTCATGGGAATAGAAATGTGTCGATGATACGGATAAGAGCATTGATATTTCCCGTAGAACCAATAATGAGGAAAGAAATCTAAATATGAATGAATGAAATGCATGTTAAAATTGTGTTTCATCATAATTTCTTGTATATTAACAAGAATGTCTGCAATATCTGATACAGTTTCTTTTTAAAATGATAATTTTTCCTTCGTTCATGGAAATGTTGCGATGATTTATTGGAAATAGATTAAATCAGTTCATTTTAAATATATATATATATATATATATATATATATATATATATATATATATACAGACAGACAGATAGATAGATAGATAATAGTTTTTTTTGGGGGGGGGGAGTGGGGATCACGATTTCCTTTCAAGTACAAAAATGTTTTGCAACTCCGTCTTCAGCAAAAAAGATTTCGTTGTTGATTTCAGAATTAGGAAATAAACAAGAAAGTATTACCGATATTGTTGATCAACACAGAAACATCTTTGTTTAACTGAACTATTCAGCAAATTTCAAAAAAATAATGTGTGTCACGATCATATTTCTTAACATTTTTTTAAATAATGAGGAATCTGAAACAAAAAGTATCTTGGAGGGGGAGGAGTATTTTCTCAACCTCAACAATGTTCCCTTCCATACTTTAAAATCAATATTTTACTTTGTGTTTAGAAATAAAGAAAATGAAATAAAATTTAATGGAGAGCCTTGCTACTTTTATAAGAACAGAAGTCGGGAAATTATAAGGCATCTTATGCGTTTTATACTATATAAAAGTGTTATTTTATAAAACACAGCTTGTCTCCATGTATATAATTAATTATTGAAAGATATTTGTATTAAAGAAACTTTTCTAACGCTTAGTAATGTAACATCTTCTTAACAAACTTCATTTAAAAGCATATGCGTTTCACAGAAATTTTTGAAAATCGCTTGTTGCGCTAAATAATACATAATGATAAATAAATGAATTTGAAAGATGAATGCATATTTTCATTCTTTGTCTCCATTTTATAAATACAAATCAACAAAAAATTGTGCTAAGATTTTCGCTGACATTTCAAAATATTGGGAAGATATAATACGGCATCGTATGATACTGAACACCATTGAGCTATATTGTGCAGTATCATATAATATATTTATGCTGTAGTGTCAGTCGTTTACTTTTTCTAATAACTCCTAAGTAATAGGACACATCGGAATGCGAACCTTTCGGAATGTAATATTGCATAAAATAAAGCTCTTACGTGAGTACTGCGCATTGCTATTGTACACTGTAAAAAATCATATAACATCTTTGAGCTCTAGAATCGCATACATTAACTTTTTTTCTAAGTTCCTAAACAGTTCATGTTAAATCCATTGGAGATAAATGTCCCTCTACTGGTGTGATATGAAAGTTTAGAAAGGGGGCCACCCTTTCCATCTATTTGCGTTTCAAAAATACGAGGTCCGTCCCAAAATAGTCTTAATGTTGCTTTAAAACGGGATGTTAGTATAACTTAAGTTCCTAAATGGTGGAGAAACGTATACTCGGACGATTATGAGTTTAATACTCAGTACAGCGAAGAAAATAAACTCTTATTGCAACCGTTCTCCCCAAAATGTATTTATTAAATGATTATGTTATGATTACTGGGATTAATAGATTATCATTAATTATCACCATTGAGAGCAATTAATTGATTTAACACATTGTCAAGCAAGTGTTAATAATTTTCTATTTTTATTAATACTAATTGAGATATTATTAGCAATAAGCAACTAACAATATTAACCTAAACAATTAAACAAAACCCTCGATATTTTCTAATTTTTAAAAATAGTATTTTCTTGAAACGTTACAGCCCCGATAAAAATTTTAAGTTCTGATGAATAAGCATGAGGCATTAAGCTGTAATGCATATGATTTATAATAATAAATAATGCAGACAGGCATACAGTTTATTGCATTGATAAATTGTATTTTCTACTTGAATCATGTCTTTAACATTAAGACTCTTGGTTACTTTCTGATTTACTTTTCTATATATAATACTGAAGTTAAAACCATACCCTTTAAAATAATTTCGCATTCCTCAAAAATTAGAAGCAGTCAATAAATTAAACGAAATCAATAATTAATGTTTGTCTTAATCTGTCATTTTTTATTCCAGATATGGAAGAACAGAATCAAATTTTATAGCTACATAAAAACCATCTAAGCTTATTTTCTGAATAGCTTAGTACAATTTTTTTTTCCAAATTCAGAAGACATTTTAAATAAATAAGGGCGATTCCTCATGGTTACTACAGCTTGACCATCTTTGAAATAAAGTTTTATTTACATACAAAATCAACAATTCGTGGTATTTTTTAAGCCTTTCGCTCTTCATAAAGTTCAGATTTATCTATATGTAGTCCAAAAAACTACTTGTTATTTCCAGTGTCTGATATAGAAAGTAATTGGCTTCGTTTTTTTTCTGGATCAAATATATTATACACCAATTCGTTGCGAAATAAAGCGAATTATTTTCAGCTAAATTCATTAAAGTTCTTTCGAAGGAGATATTTTAC
Organism: Argiope argentata; assembly: GCA_026289955.1. Classification (NCBI taxonomy): domain Eukaryota; kingdom Metazoa; phylum Arthropoda; class Arachnida; order Araneae; family Araneidae; genus Argiope; species Argiope argentata. The sequence continues at coordinate 1,465,499 of JAOUZG010036138.1, forward strand.
AGCTGTAGTATTTACAATTTAATTTTTTTAAATTTACGTCGTAAAAATATATAATCAAGTAATTTTTATAATTATAGTTTTCCAAACTTTCATCTTAATGATTCACATATTTTTAATATTCAAAGCCTGTAAAAGCATCTCTAATATAGTGGATAAACCACATTTATAATTTTTTATGGGACAATTAGAATTAAACGGAGTTGTATCATTAAAAGTGAAGTTTTATTTATCTTTTGTTTTTATTTTTTAGTTACAGATATCTTTGTTTTTAACAAATGTATATACATCACATATAGTTTATAAATTACAGAGAAATAAATAAATCTATTCAACTTTAAATCACTTTCTATTAATCTTTTTTTTTATTATTTGGCAAAACTTTTACAAACTTAACATACATACTTTTAAAGCTAAGCGTTTCCCGCATTAAGAACTATGTTTTATAATTGAAATACTGTTTCAAATCATTTAATTTATCAGTTTTAAATACAGAAAACTATTTCTTCTTGTCTCTTTTTCTTTTAAACTAGCGGCAGATACATTTTCATACCAAAAGTGCTTTAAAATCCTAATCTAAATTTTGTTTCTCGATATCTCTTACTTAAAGTTAATACAAACGAATATTACAAAAACGTCATAAATCTTTGCTATAAAGGTTCTGGAGCATGTTTGTCAGATGAATCAGTCCTATTTATTTGAACGTAACTGTTCTATTTTATAGGAAGTGTATAAATTCAGTGTTTCATTGCTGAAAAAATAATATAAAAAAGCAGTTCTTCAAGACAGTAAAGTCTAGACATGCTAACAAAAAAGCTGTATTAATAAACAGTAACTTTTGATGACTGCCTCTATTGTTATGCATTCGGGCGCCATCGGAGCCCAAAAATGAAGCTTAAAAAATTCGGTTTCAACAAATTGTGATATAAAATCATAACTAATGATGAATAAAAAAAGTTTCAGAAAAGGATGTGATACAAAATAGTACTAAAGATAAGGAATCGGAATTATTACTGTTTTTCATTGCTATTATAAATTTAATTCTGTGAATATATTATTATAAAATTATTTTATGGTGGAATATAATTTATTTTTAGTTAATTATCTAGTTAAATTAATAATTATCAGTTTGTCTAGAAGTGCCGCGCTATAGTTTAGAAGAAAATCATACCATTTCGAGTAATTACTAAAACTCCTTAGGCTAAAATTCTATTCCGAAAATAAAATAATTGACAAAATTGTAGAAATCCTGAATTTTGTTTCTAAGAAATAGATATTTTTTATTTATTCAACTATTAAGTATTGGGCCGAATTTTAAATATGATGTGAATCATCTACTGCATTCATATTTAAACCAAAATCTAAAAATTGGGCCAATACTATATTTTTCATAGTACTATAAATTATTATCAATGTACATGTGCAAAAAAAAAAACTTTTGAGATAATTTTTTAAATATAATAACAAAGTAATTTTTAATAAACTTTCATTGAATTAAAGTTGCACTCTGATTTTTCTTTTTAACTCTGAAAAATTCTTTGAGGAAATCAGTATCTTAAAAAATTAATTTTCTTATTTGTGAAAATAGGAAAAATTAAAAAAAGGATAGTTATTTTTATTAAATATCCATTCTAATGACAGTTCATGTTGAAATGTCCAAAAACAGCAATGTGTGAATAATACGAAATTGAGCTGCCTTTTAAGATACATAACACTAAAGCAATTTATACCTTTCAATTTCCTCCATATTAAATGATTTCATGATTTTAATAATTATAATTAAAAGACTTAATATTATAATACTAATATAGTAACTGTACTAATATTCATATGGTTGAAATAACTAATAAACGTCATTACGTATTCGATTCTTTATCAAATGGAAATGAATAAAATTGAATACAATTTCGATTTTAAAGCCAAATTAAGAGGATCTGTAATAAAAATAATGGAGCTGTATTAAATTTATGAGTTTATAATCTTCTGAAAATGAAAAAATTTCTAAGATTTTTCTTTTTCAAAAATATTTTTAAAGATATCTCTCATCATTTCATTCCATTCTGGGAATAAGCAGGTATACTTTGTTACGAATTTTAATTCTTTCTCCCAGTCATGTTAATTTATGTTAGGTGGCAAAGACAGATTTACAGAGATTCAAAATGAAGGGCAAGGTGAATGATCAGAGATCAGAGTAACCGTTTTGAAAATTGGTAGCTTTGATGGTAAAAGTAAAATGTCTGGAAAATGCAATTATTCTGGCCCTATCTCTCTTAAAAACTGAGACCTGTAGAGTGATTTGAAGTTTTTCATATGATGCTTCTCCCAGTCTTGAGATTATATAAAGCCGAGGCACTCACTAAATTTTGGTCTAAACAATTAGATGGTGAGTTGCAGACTCTGAGCACTTAAGCAGATTTGGAGAATTTCGAGAAATAGGGATCATAACAATTAAATTGACGGTTGTATTTTTTAAATACAATAGTAATAATAATAATGATTTTTCATAATAGTAATAATTTAAAACATTATTTGATAATATTATATACATGCATTACACACGTACATGTGCCAACTATAGGACAAGTCGAATAAAAAGAAAAAAGATGAGATCGATATGAAACTTTCTATTTTTTTAATTAGAAGGGGAAAAAACAATGCATACAACAATAGTTATCAGCGAAGTCTAAAAAACCTTCAAATGAAAATTTTTATCTTGCTTATTTCGGTAAACCGTGGTGATTCATTAATAAAATTATAAATGGCCAAATGGCATTATTTTCACATCAGCTTTTTTAAAAGGCAAATGAAATATACAATTATAAGAATCTAACTGGAAACTGATTTAAGCGTTTCAAAATAATGTTTCTGAAAGGGAAACACAGACAAAACTGCCAAATTGGAAAAAATTGATTAATAAATAAAAGCACAATCAACAGAAAAAAATCATACAAATTGATTACAAATTTACGAAATCTTTTACATGTTAAACAAACTAATGAGCTCATATTAGAGGATCTGACAAAAAAAAAATTTATGAACCATCAACCGATGTGTTGCAGAGGAAGATGCAGATGACAGAGACTGACAGCTTCACAGAAGCCATGTAAGCGTATCAGCTATCTGAAGAATGGAGAAACAAGATTCTCTGAAAATATGACCTAACACCTTTACAAGTTCACCTCTCTAGCATGGCTTTGCGAGAACAACTGAAGCAAGCGAAAGGATGATTTAGCTTAGTGAAACATGAAGAGTACGATTTACTGTGAGCTGCCGAAGCCAAATTAAGCTATCGTGAATAAACGTTATTAACAATGAGAATGTGAGCAAAGTTTTAAAGCGGAAAGGCTCTAGCATATGCTCGATGACATGACTAAATTATTATTTAGCATGATCTTGGTAGGACACACGCTATACGTTAAAAAAACTTTCCAAGCATTTGGGTTAGATGCGTTATCCCATCTGCCGTATCCATCAGATGTTGTTCCAATGGACTTTCATCTGTTCCACAATCTTGTAAAATAGTAATAACATTCTTACATAGATATAAATCAATAATTAGATAAATGGTTAATTTCTAATAAGCAGGATTTTTATCTACAGTTAAATCCATTTATTGAAAAATGGAACTATGTTATCAAAATAGCTTTCAATTAAAAGTACTTTAAAAAAATTACCTGAAATAATTATTTATAGCTGTAACATAAAATAAAAATTATTTTTTACCTTAAAACCACTATGGGATTTTGAAGGATTTAATAATGCGGTAAATGAAGGCAATACATACATAGAGATCCTCTTTTTATACAGTACAGATATGGAAAGCAGTAAGACTGTTTTATAATAACATTTTATAGTAATTTTTTAAATTTCTGAAATTTGGGACACTTTCAAAGCAATTTATCGAAATAAACCAAAAAATTAACTGCAAAATTTCTAAAATCTTAAACAAACTCTTTTTTTTTTTGCTGATTTATTGTAAATAAAAATTGCATCTCTTTCCCCCCCACCCTTCAACCATTGCTTTTCAAGGAATGCATTGCATTACTTATTCTTGATGAACATGCGTTTATTTTTTTTCAGGAAGTTGTGAATCAAAATTTGAAAAATTATTTTAAAAAGTAACGTGTTTCTCTCTCTGCATTATAAAAATGCATTTATTTAATTACTTACGAAGATTCAGTATTTTATATATGCGAGTGCCCGAGTAAAAATGTTCCCGAGTCCTATTTCTTGTTTATTTTCTCGAAGATAATAGATATCTCTTCCAAAACGAGATAATTGTGCATATTTAATTATCAAAATATTCACCGTTTTTTCTCTATTTGAATACAAGAAGAAAAGCAGTTTTTGTTCCTTTATTCACAAAGTTTATTAACGATACATTTATTTTCAATTATTTTCTCACAATGCAATTTCCAACGGTAAGGAAAGGAGGACATGTTGGTGTCCCACGCCATTCCCTTTCTATTCCCATCCATTTAGTAGGGAAACTGACGGCCATGCTATGTTTCTTTCTAAAATACCTCTTTGGTTAATTTCTTGTCCATTCATTTTGTCTTGCTAAATTTCTCATCCATTCAGTAGGGACATCGACGGCCACGTAATAACTGCTTCACTACAACTTCCGGGGTGAATGTCTTGCTAAATTACACAAGCTCCCTCTATGTATTTCCATTCTCACCCCCACATCTCCTGTGTGACTATTCTTAAACAATGGAGTGATAGAAATTAAAATCGGTTGTATCTGCAACTTTTAATTCCACGGCATGCCATGTGAAAACTGACTCTGTTTTCATATTTATTTCGGATTCGGATGACGAGGAAGAAATGACCCTTGTATTTAAACATAATTGTCATAACTAATTTGAAAGAGGCATGGCATGAGGCATTGGTTGCCACTGTTTTTAAACATTCAGATTCGAATATTTTATAAAAGCTATTGGCAAACTTTATATATAGTTTTTAAGGTAATTATAAAATGTATTCTATACAATTTTGAAAATAGTAGACAGAAAAAAATTTGAAGAAATCTTTCATTGGCATGTTATAAAACCAGCTTGTTCAAACTGCGTTTTAGAAATAGCATAAATTCATTGTAGAATCATAAACGGAACACATTTAAACATCTTATATTAATTAGTTATCTCTCATGAGAGAGTGTATCAAGTAATTTCCTAAAGGAAGCCAACATGGAATATTTTTTTTGATAGAACAGATTTACCCTTCAATATAATTACAATTTTTTAAGCTCTTACGATAAACTTAGCAAAAGTCTAGCATATTTATGTATAATGAAGCTCTTTCTTAAATGCTGAAAATTTGTTTTACTTTAAAGCTCCAAACAATTCTAAAATATTATTGAATTCAAAAATTTTCCATTCGATCTAAAAAAATATTTTAAATAGTGTAGAATCAGAAGATTCTTTCCTTTTTTTTCTTCCGAAATTCCCCCCAAAATCATTCTCGTCAGAATATTGAGAAGGAAAGGGGGAATAAGATTCAAAAGACCGTCTTATTCTCTTATAAAGTGGTTTTCAATTTGTGAGAAAATATGAAAAATTACGATAAAAAAAAAGAAGAAAAAAAAAAAAGAAAGAAATCATCTTAAAAACCTATTTGTTAAATACCAAAATAAGATAAGGCACGTCTTGTTGACACAAAAATAGAAAATAATCTATAAAATAAATAAATGCATATAACACAAAAGAGCTTTAATATTATGTAATGAAGGAAATTCCGAAATTCACTGAAAGGGTCACTCCAAAAATATTTTTAGAAGATAAGTCGCAGATACATACAAACTAAGGATAGCCCGTTTAATATTCCTGACATAACAACCTGAAATTGATTCTACAGCTAATAAGCAAACTACTTTTCTCTACTTTTTCCAAAATTTATAAAATACACTGTAGTTTCAAATAAAAATTTTCTTACCTGGAATCTCAACTCTCCAACTGGTTGTTTAGCGTAAGGAATATTTTTAAAAACATACACTGAAGTAGAATGCGATTTATATTCATGACCGGGAAAAGGGCCCAATATTGTGTTCACTATAATACAATTCGCAAACGAAATATTTGTTAAAAGATGAACTCCTAATACGACTGCAGTAATAAATACTGAAGCCCTGATGTTGCAAAGAGCGTGGAGATGCATTTTCGCTCTCTTCGGAGAGAAGTGAAGAACTAAAAAAGAAAAAGAAAAAAATCATTTCTGCACAAAGGTCAATGATTTATCATTTTCTTGAAGTTACAGTGATAAATAAAAACGGACACTTGTTTCTCCAATTTTTATCAGCGGCTTTCTAGTTATCAAATCGAAACGACAAGACAAATATTTACCTTTATTTACGGGTAATCGATAGAAAAGTACCTATGTTAAGTGCTCTGTGGAGTACCCTAGCTTATATCTCAGGTGAGTAAACTTTAATTAATCATATTCTTCTAAGATAACAATGCTTATTCAAATAAAAAAATTAAAATTGGAGCTCTATATATCATATGAGAAATATTTCATATCCCCATTATCATATATTACTTTTCATATATCCATTAAATTTAAATAAAAAAAATTTACCTATAGAAATTGCGACATATCCATAGGAGCATCTCGCCAGCAGGTGAAAAATTTTATGACGTTACATTGAACTTTCATAAAACATAATCTTTACTGATTTTTTTTTCAAAAAGCTTATTTTGGTATCTATCTATCGACTCAGGATGTTCTCAAGCTTCTGTTTATCTGTGTTTGATTTAAAAAATAGAAAATTTCTAATGATATTAGTTCAAAATTTCTCTATCGCAGTAAAAATCGTTACAGGAATCTTGACTCTTGATTTACCCTAATTGGTAAATATTAGAAAATTAGTCACAACGAATGATAATATATTTTGTATCCTCAACAAAATAGGCCGCATTAAGGTAAGCATTCGACTAGTCTTTGGAATGACTGCTACCCAGGTATATTTTATTACCTCTCAAACTGATTGGAAAAATATTTGATGAGGAGATTGCTCATTGTCTAATCTTCGAGTGGAAAATGGGATTATAAAAATCATTACTACGCGTAAAAGTAATGTTGACGGCTTATAACAAAATATGCCAACAACAGATAACAGTTAACATGGTCCTTAAAAAATGTCTATAAATGTAGAATAAATGTGAAAAATCATTCTTCTTTCTTCCTTTAATGCGTCCAAGTCCTTTAATCAATTGTCATTCTTGTATCTCTTTTTCACTCTGGAAAAATTAATATGATTTTTGAATATATATATATATATATATATATATACACACTGGGTAATTATAAAAAAAACTCTCTCGATATATGAGAGCAGAACTAAAATACCGTTCACAGGAAAGTAATAAAATATTAGTTCAAAGTGTTTTATGCACTCAAAAATCATTTGAAAAACAACAGTTATACTCAAATAGTTACAGTTATAGTGCAAAATTTCAAAAGGCATCACGGACTTTCTTTTCGAAACTTATGCCCCATAGCAAAAAACAATAAATGCCGTTAGAAAGGTACCTGTAGTACGAAAATCACTAGCGGTAGACAGGCTAAGAAAAAAAAAGGAAACAACCAATAACAGCAAAGAAACAATAGAAAGCCAAATATTTTATTGTGTTTCACAAATATTCTACTTGACCTACTTCAACTACGATGACACTTTGCATGCAATAGATGAGGCCTAGAACCAAATCATGTACCGTGCGGAAAGGAATCTGTTGAACTTCACGCCTCTGGTGGGCACACCATTTTTTTTAATACTTTGACAGCACCGTTCTTTCAGTTTTAGAAACAGACTTATTTTTGAAAAGAATATTTTACTTTGCTATATTGTCAGATGCTTTTGCGGAAATCCAATTTAGAGCTTTTCTGTGAGTGTATTCTGAAGATAGAAGATTGTCCAGCTAGCTTTTCAGAGACATTTGAACAGACTCCCCAGCAGTTTCAGAAGAACAAACTGTTGCGTATGCAAGGCACTAATACTAAAATGAAGCAATATTATCTCCTTTCTGACGCTTATTATGATACAATAATGTTAGAAGTCGTAAATGAAAGAAAACGAACATTCTGAATATGCTTTTAGTGGCATACATGCACTCAAAATATCTTTTCGTTGTATGCAAAATTTATATTGCATTATAACTATTATTGAATCTACTCCCGTACTTTCAGTAGCAACTCGTTCGCTGGGCTCAAGAGCTGGAACATCTCCTGCATTCAGTTCTTTTCTTATTTATTAGTCTGTTTCGTAAAGTTTACCAACTTTTTATTTCTGATAATTCTTACTTAAAAATGAATACATATTAAATCGGTCGCTAGCTGCAAATTGTATTGGCAATTAAAACGAAAGGACTTCTCGTCATCTTTCGCAGAATCGTGGTGAGTGGAATGAAACCCTGGACTGTCAAAAAAAGTCAGCCTTGACAAGGGTGAGATCTAACTGGAAACAATTTTTAAAACCCAAGCATATTTTTAATAGAATAAATAAACGGATGGGAGAAATTCTAACAATAAATTTTTAATATTTACAGTTAAACATTTCATAATTTTAATAAAATAATTTTAATCTATTTCCTTAATACATAACAATTAAATTTTAAGTAATTTCTATAGGTTATAATTTTCCAGGATTTCTTCATCGGATACATTGTAAGATAGATGAATCGTTTACTTCAGAAATTACATAAATACAGAGTTACAAATTTTGTTATATTTAAGTAAAACTTCTAATTTAGTTTAAACCAGACTTTTTATGGAAAAATTCCTGATTGTTAAGCAGAATTCCCTTAAAAATGAAACGGATAGAAATGGTTTCCAACACATTTATAAATGTGTGGGGAACCATTTCCATTTTTTCCCCACAATTATAAAACTGTCGGGAAAGAAAGAATAAGATATTCACCTTCTGCAGTTAAGGGATTTTTTTCATAAAATAGCTTCACAACACATTTTTCCAATTTGTCGTTTTTGTTTGAAATGGCACTTGCCATGGACAAGCTCGCTGATGCAGTCAGCAATTTTAAGTCGAGAGCGCGAATCTTTTTTAAGAAGCGCCAACTAGGACCAAGAGTACATCTTAGTTACTCACGTATCACATTTGCTTGCACAGCAGTTTTTATAGGGGAGCACGTTCACACATCTCACCGATAGAACCGATGAAGAACAACCGTGCTTCATGAACCCTGATCACGGAGAAGACGCGCTTCCCCTTTACCAGAAAGGCGGCATTTTCCTATTTATATGATATAACTGTACTCGAGTTTTAAAATCTACATAGCTGTCTTTTTCTTGGTAATTAAATTTAAATTTTAATACTTCAGATAGAATAAACATAGAATAAGCATAATACAATGCCTTCATATTCTGCATAGTTTGATTTTTCCCTTCTTTTAACTTCCAATTTCGGTCAACTAAAAATCATCAAGTAGAATCACGTAGCAGAATTCAGAAGAGTTTAAGTTATTCGGAAAGTTCATCTTTCGATTTTAATTATTCAGCAAAATAGACTTTCCTTGTAGGCAAGTTCAGAAGGGCGAACAGTCTCTGAAAGAAAATGTTCACGTAGTGAAGCTCATGAATGCCTTGATCTTCAAAACAAGGCTGTCCCAGAGCCTGACAAGGGCAGGGGCATACGAGGCAGTTGCCCCGAGTCCGCACATCAGATGAGGGGGGGGGGGGCAAATCGAATAGAAAGTTTAAGTTTCCTTCTTTGATTAACTTTTTTAAAAACAAAATATCAATAGTGTAAAATTTATCAGTTCCATGTTAGCTTTTTCATTAATCTATTGTGCACGCACGCACACACACAAACACAATCTTTATTTCGTTTTCGTAAATTCATCTTTCTAGGGTGCAATTCAGCTAAAGTTTCGTAATTACGATGAGCGAATTTGACCAATCAAAATCCTACATCTTTACGTGTCGCAAAGTGCAGTCTGATTATAAAAATACGGGCTTCTGAATGTCTAAATTAAACCATCGTAATTACGAAAATTTAGCTGAATTTCGCCCTCATGTCATCAAGGATATGAATATTTTAAAGCTAGATGACGTAGTTAACAATCAGAACACTGAATTGTAGACATTTTTTGTTGTGTTAGAATAAATATTAGACATTTATATTTATCACAGCAAAATGAGACTGATAAAATAATTGCCTTTCCTAAATAATGAAGTTTGTATGCAATAAATAATTAAATTCTCCTACATATGAAAATAACTGTTGAGAAATTTGCACATGTTTCATTTAAAAATGTACTAATATTGAATTTTTAGAAGATTTAGGAGGTTTTTTTTAGAGACAGATGCTTGATAGTTGCAGAAAGAATTCCAATATAAATCTTGCCTTGACATTTTGTCAGATACCATTTTATATTCTATGGTTAAATGCGGCACTTCGAGTTAAGACTGAGATTTTAGTTTAAAGTTTAAATAGCATTTTGAATTAATTAAGAAAAAATACCATAGACAAGTTCTATGTTCTGTTCTTCCTTACTGAAGTAGCGCAGCAAGGGTAGTTACCTAAATTTCCATTTCCTAAGTCTACATTTGTCAAAGAAATACCTAACAAAATCTCATCGTCAAATCCCGGAGGGGGAAAAGTTTTTTTCTTTATTCCTCCTCTTACGTAAATTATGCCAACCATGGTAAAATAAATCGAAGGTTTAAATTTTTTAAAGTTTCTTCTATTCGGCCACGAAACTGATATGCACACACACACACACACACACACACACACACACACACACACACACACACACACACACACACACACACACACACACACACACACACACACACACACACACACACACACACACACACACACACACACACACACACACACACACACACACACACACACACACACACACACACACACACACACACACACACACACACACACA
>JAOUZG010036138.1:1476514-1515840 GCA_026289955.1 Argiope argentata
GGGGGGGGGAAACTGAACTAAAAATGACACTGAAAACCTGAAAAAAGATCCCAAGAAAAAAAATTTCAAACTGAAACAATATAGATTTTAATTTGAATGTGTTCAGATATTAGAATAAATCAAATGAAAAGACTAATTAGATAATTTTGAAACTACTGCGAATAGTTCGAGTTTTTGGGGAGTTCCAAGGTTATGGGCTCATAACCAATCGCTTAATTTACCTTTTTGATTATCCGGAACTGGATGAAACTGATCTCTTAAGTTTTGATTTTAGTAAATACGGAGAGCACTCACAATGGGTGCTATTGTTCATTTTTTAGACTGTCTACCTCAAATCAAAATTTGCCACACTTACAATCATGTTAAAATGCATACATTTTAATTTTAATGCAGATGAGGTATAAATTACTGAATATAGTAAACCGAAATGAATACAGTGTTAGTGGACAATGAGTGAATCATTTCAGATAATATTACTATGCGATCTGCTGTTCCAAATGAGACAAAACTTAAATCTCATGCATTTCAAAGGATACTTTAGCTATTTATCAAATAAACAAATTTTGTTCAAAAATTCATTGAAAGGTAAAATTACACAATAAGTAGATAGAACAATGATCTGTATTCAATGTAAATATTCAGTATGCTTGCTCATCAGGCTTCCATTGCATTGCGTTTTCAAAAACTTCAGTTATCGGACAATATCGTAATATGCTACGAAATTTTGTAATTCGAGGACTGTAACAACATAAGTGACAACATAGATATCACTTACATGCACAATGGTTTCTTAGTCACAGAACTTTTTCAATGGAAAAAAAGTATTAGTATAACATTTTACTGTGACGCAGAGGATCAAATGTTAATTTACGTTAGCTTACATGTTTTGGGAGAAATATTAGCTTGCAATAGCTTTAAGAGAAAAAAAGTACTTGAACACAAGAACACTTACCTAAAAATTGCCTAGACGGATCCTTAAACTTGGCTCAGTCATATAGTCCAAGCTTCATCGTCGATTTTTTCCCGATGCTGCTCGTACCCGAGGATTCAAGATCTGCGCTATCTCTCGGTGTAGTTTCCGAATTAAGTCACCGATATAGTACTCTATGTCATCTGTAACCTTAGTTTCATGTACCAAGATTCCTGCTCTGGTGCTCAATATCTTTGCTTATGATCCTTATCTTCATATCTTAAATAAGTTCCATCTACTTCAAGCTCCTTGCCTATGCCAAATGAACCTCCATATAATGATATCATTTATCAGTTCCATTCTCACAGCAATAATTAATCGCCTTCCAGGCCATGTTCAAGTTTAAATGTGTTCCTCTACATTACAATGCTCAAACTTTTTGCCTTCCTTAATTGTGGTTCATTAAATGATTGAAATGCTAAAGAATTGAAAGGAAAAACGTCTCCAGCATATGTTCTTGACTTAACAAATGAAAGATAGGTGAATTCATCAATAACATTATTATTCCTCAGAACAAGCAATCCAAGATTTATGTTATGTATATAGGATTTTATTTTAGATTGCACACTTAAATTATAATACGATTAAAAATAATCTTTTTAAAGTACTATTTAATACATTGTGAATTTTTGCATCTGTTATCAAATATATTTAAACTTATGCATAATATTAAAATGTGTTGCACTTGAAATTTACCTTTATGCTATTAAAATAAATAATTGAATTATCTACCCCATAAACTTTGATTTAAAATAAGTAAATGAAATAGATGACACATGATAATCAGAAAAAATTAATAAATACCTGAGATTTTTTTTTACACCTCTGATTGTAATTAAGCTATCTTCTATTATATCTTGCTTCAGAATATTCCGAAGTTTCCATCTACAAATGTTTTGTTTTTAATCATACAAACATTTTTAGACTATTTATTAAATAAGTTTATTATAAGAGTATTTTGAATATTACATTTATTACTTTCATTTACAAATGTTGCATATGAAATCCTTGAATCCTGAATTTATTAATCTTATTTACAAGTTCTTTTGTATGAATTTTTTAAATCTTGTGTGTATTACTTTCAGTTCCAAATATTTGAAATAAAATTTTGATTATATTGATATTCCATTTAGGCAAAATCCCAAATCCATTGATATTTCAAGTAAAATCTTAATATTGATTTTTTTATTTAATTATTTAATACTATATTACCAAGAAAGTAATTTTGTTGAGTTAAAATTTCCCAAAATTTAAAAATAATGCAATCAATTATACTACAGATCATCCTCTCCAAATAAAGTTCATTAGCTGAACTTTTATAGAAAAGCACCCATAATACATTTGTGCACAGTAATTTCTAACATATTAATATTTTGTAATTATTGTTGATTATTTACAATTACATAATATTCTTACAAATATTACTTTACTCTTTAATATTTATTAAAGCTTTGTTGAATATGATTTCTATATTAATATAAAGGTAATTGAAACATGTATAACTTTTAATATGTGTTTAAATTTTAAGTTCTTTCTAGGACACTACTGTTAGGTAGGGTTGTGTCACAAAGGACTTAGACGCACTTCCACATCTTTATATTGGAATATTTTAAAAATCTGATTAAAAACCTAATTAATTTTCTAATTTTTATCTTAATTTAGCCCATATTAACTTTATTCTTTTGCAGGAGAAAATTCGTCTCTTTTGCTGTTTTGCACTTGTATCGCGATCTACACGGGCGTCAATTTTACCAACCCTTCTTGTACACAATATGCCTCCCAGATAAAATAAATCGAAGTTTCTTCTATCCAGCCACGCAACAACGAAAATATATATACACATACTCATACACTTAATATTATATATATATATATATATATATATATATATATTGCAGTAACTTCTGCATATGGGCCTTATGGTGTTTTTCACAGGTGATAGCAATTATTTCTTTTAAAATTAATACAACCAGAATAATTGGCTATATTTGTCTTTTGATCAGTTTTCTTTCTAGATTCAGCAGGTTTTATGACTATGCTTTCGATTCATCGAATTTAACTTCTGAAGGAACAAAAAATTCGTTGCACTTTTCTACAAAAAATAAGAACTTTTAAGTATTTTTTTTTTTTCAAAATGAAGCTCTTTTAAAGTTCTTAAAAAGGATTTTAAAATTTAAGCATTTTTCACGATAGAACAAATATCATTTTAGGGAAAAATAATAAATAACATCGGTTAGTTAATTTATAAGGAAATACAGAACAAACATGTGCAATATAACTGGCAATAAAACTTTAATTTTATAAAATAATGTACAAGACGCCATTCGCAGGGAAGACAAATGAGCATTCCTTTACATTAATCCGTCACTTAATGCAGATTTTCAAGGTAGTGTATTTCCATTTTCAAGAATAGCATAAATAGAAAGAATTATATCTATATTTACAGACAAAGGGGAGAGGGAATCCCAAAATAAATGTTACTGATTTCTGTAAGTAAAATAAATTTTATTATACAATAATGCAATAAAAATTGGTGTGTAAACTTGCAATAACATTCAATCCCAGGCAAGAAAGATCAAAAGCATTTTATCACAAAAAATATTTAAATCTAGAAATATGTTTTTATCTTTAAACTTACAAACATAGAATAAAGAGCTAAAAACAAATATTAAAGTTTTCACGCAGAAGAACACAATTATGAAAAATATTGTACTGGTTAATAATAATACAAATTTTGATTTTATGTCATTCTGCAACAATGCAACAAAACTAAGGATAATGAAGAAAGGATGAGAAAATTATGTTATATATAAGGGAAAAAAAAGAAAAGAAAAAAAGGTAAAGCAACGAAAGTTATAAAATAAGGAAAAAATTAACAAATAAATGCAAATGCTTAAAGAGAGAGAGAGAACTTTTCTGACATTATTTCTGCATCTGGCAACAGAAATAGAGACAAAATTAATACATTTGTTACATATAAAAATATACGAATTTAAAACACATATAAAATATTTCAAGTGTTTATCATGAAAATACGGTAAAGATTAATCAATTAAAACTATTAATACCACTAAAACGTAAGCTTAAGTATTACATTTTTTACATCAACAGTATAACATCCCAAATAGTTTTTCTAATAAGATTCAAATTTTAGCAGTTTCTTTTGTTATATCCTCATGCATCTGTCTTTCAAGTAGATAACTGAACTAATTTTTTGCACTGCAAATTCACTGGTAAAAGACAAAATAATAATATTAAAATGTTTCTGACATTCCTCAGATGCTTCAAATACTAAGTCAAAGTTTGAAAACAAAGTACATATATTTTCACTTTTAAAAGCATCTAACAATAAGTCACACAATACATATCTTTTTAACATAAGAGATATAATAATTAACTTTCCATTATTTTTCAAACAAACCACAAAACTTAAAAACACTGATTAATTCAAAAACTTTCAGCTGTATTCAACTTTTGACTGCAAATAAAAGAGCATTTTGAAAAATGCAGAAAATGTTTTAAATGAATGCAAGAATTTAAATTTAAAAATTATCAAAAATTTAAAACTTTATTCGGTATATTTTGTTTTTAAATACAAATAAAAGTAAAAACAAAAGGTAAAAACTCTCAAAGGTAATATTAAAGAAATATACAATAATAATAACCCTCTAAATGCATTCAGCTTACATTAAGTATTATAATTTGCATGGAAATAAAATTAACTCATAATAAAGGCTTTAAAAAGTCAAGTTTTAAAAAAAATTGGAGGCAGAAATATCTAATAAATTTTGTATACTGCACTACTCAAACTAATAAAAGATAGTATTTCACAATATGACCGATGATTAGTAAGCAAAAACATATCAATTTAAAGAGTACTTTTTTTCAAGTTCGTCAATTCCCATTCTGTAGAACAAAATGAGAAAAGATTAAATAGAATTTCAAATTCAATTCAATAACTTTTTAAAAAAGTTAAAATTTAGCCTTAAAAAACTAGTTTAGTTTTAGCTTAGTTTAAAAAATTGTAAGAAAAATGTCCGAACTGCTCTTTTATTGAAAAGTCATTCATGCGTTACTAAAACATCTTGTATTATGGATTCCAGCTTCAAAATTCACATAACAGAATTAATCAAAATTTTGAATGCTTTTATATTGTTACTTCTAATAAATATGGCTAAAAGTGAAAAAAAGATTTGTAAAGGAAATATACTACAAAAATTTATGGGGAAAAGAGACTGTCAGTGTAAAATGTTTGAGAATTCCAATATTCAGAAGTCTTTAACAGGATATTTGTAAATCATAAAAGAAAATTCATAGTAATATGAATTTAGATGAATATTTCAAAATAATTATAGCAGACATATTTATTTTTCAGACATATTTATACAATATGAAATACTCCAACTCATTTTGAAAAGAAATTCCAAATCTTTTAAGAAAAATAATGCAAATTAAATATTATATAATTTATTCAAAGCTTATTCTTGTTAAAGATATCAACTTGCATAAATACCAGTCTTAAGGAATGCATTAAAGGTCTTTATATAAAGTATACATACATAATTTGTGATTATATTAAATGCAAAAAATATAGTATGGTTGTGCAAAAACCAAGGTTATTTTAAAACTACATTTTGATATTACACAGGAGTATCTTCATCATGGTCATTTGAAATACCGATGCTTTCAAGGCCACAGCCACTCTGGCTGTGAAATCCACTTGTGGCATTTGAAGAAGACGAAACTGATGCTGATGAAAAATCGGCGTCCCCTTTCTTGTCAGATTTTTTATTTTGAAAAAAATTAAACATTTTTTTGCTCTTCTGTTTTGACGTGACTGGGTTTTTCACATTGGTTGCAATGGTATCATTTAAATTTTCATCCTGAACTAGTTGAACTGATGATGTGCAAGGACTCAAAGATGTATCAGAATTCAAAGAGTATGAAGCTGTTGGTGGAAAAGTTATAGCAGGATTGGTAGAATAAGATGAAGATGACTCAAGTTGAGGTAATCCTGATTTTCTTTGAACTTCCCACTTTTCAGAATCACGTAAAGAAGACTTAAGAGTCTCCCATATCCACTCATGGACACTAGGTTTTGTAAAATCAATTTTTGAAACAAATCTTAATGACATAGGTATATTACATTGTTTCCATAATATAGGTACAATCTTACGACTCTTCTCAGCTGAAAAAAAAATTACAACAATGAGATATAAAAAAAATGCACCAGAAAAATATACTGTAACAAAGGAGGGGGGGGGGAGATGAAGCATTACAAATATAACATTAAACAACTTATGTCAATGTGGTGTCTTGGATGCAATATGTTCTTTTATTTATACTTTTTAATTTTGAGTTCATTATGATACTTTTCGATGCATTAGATATTTGAAAAAATAACAATACATTGGCATAATTATAATTATGAAATAATTGGCAGTAACTCACAATAGAGAGTTAAAAAGCTATCATTTTCACCAATTCAGTATCCAAAATGTTTCTCAAAGAATCAAATGGAAATGTTTCAGAGTGGAATAATATCAGCACAAAACATTTAGACTTTGAAATGGAGGTTATATACAAGAAGAGTTTGCTCCTGCAGGTAAAAAAGCAACAAAGAGAAAACGCGATTCTATAAAAAGTCATAAGATATAGGCATGCTTAAGCAATAAAATGAATCATTTATATTTTTAATTAGCATAAAAAACCATTGTCATGTGTTTAAATTACTGAGAACATTTAATGGCTTTTACTTTTCCATTAAAATTGATAAATTAAGCTTCATATATAATTCAAATTCGATAATTTCACAATAATAAATATACATCATACAATAATTTGTATTATTCTTTCAATGACACACAAATTTACAATAGCATATTTTCAATATTTTTAAATTTCATTAAAATGACAAATTTATGTTTTATGCATACAAATTATTATTAAATAAGTATGACTGTAGTTAATAATTTTAATTTAATATTAATAGAAAAATACAATATACACTACACATTCAATATTAATCTAGGATACAATTCAAAATATAATCATGTGCACTGCTATTACAGCAGTAAATCTGCTGTGGTATCTCCTATACAATCATTATTATTTGAAACTTTTTTTATCATCTATAATTTCATATTTCTGTAATAATCTGTAACTAACAAATTATAACAAAATTTAGTCAAAGATGTTGACTAAAATCCTTTTTACTTATCCATCACTAAAAATTAAAAGATAATTATCTTACCAAAACCCAAGCTAGTAGCAAACCTTGCCTGAACTTCACAAGCAGGGCTCTTGATAAAGTTTGGAGATAATACAATCAAAACTCGTTTACATCTATGAAATAAAACATGAATAAGAATTTCGCTATAATAAGTTTAAAGACATTCATACTAATTTCATAAAAAAAAAAAATTATGTTCTGACGAATAATGTTGGACATTATAGAATGAACATTCTTTATTAAAAAATATATATATATTATATATTAATGAAAATTTTGCTCAGAAAAGTTGTGTAAATTTATCAGTATTTTTCAACTTCATTTAAACCTCTTCAGTGTTTCTTTCATTATTTTTTAAAAAGCAAAAATCTTTGACACATGTCCCTAAATATGTACAGTACATTCATAAGGAGTAGCTTTAGTGGTATTAGCTGGATTCAAATCAAAAAGCAAATGTTGTTAAAAATTCCATTTTAATTACATACAAATATACAATGATGAATTAAAAAAAATTAAAATATGCTATTTTATTAAGCATTATATTTTCTTTTGAATCACATAGTACATTTAAATGAAGCATTTGTTTTTCTGAGAATTTTTTTATTTGATGCAATAAACATTCATAAATCATTACTTAATAACTTTACTAGAGACATCAATTAAAGTTATTTAGCAATTAAAATATCATTGCATTTCAATCACAATATAATTTTGACTTTACAATTAAAAAAACAGAAAGAAAAAAATCATTTTTTTATGTTATCATATAAGAAAAGCATGTATTACTGTATAATATTGGACTCAATGTACTTAATTATTTTATTAAATGCAATTTCAATATACTGGAAATTATCCAAATCATATTTCATTCCTAATGTTGATATACTAGAATAACTGAAATAAGTTTAAAAAAATGAAGTTTGCTCATGCTATTGAATATAATCCTGATATTATTTTTAATTCACTAGCTCATTAATCCATTGTAGTAGAAAAAAAATTCACCTATACATTTAGAACACTTGATTTCTCTACATTCTTTTTTCTCTACAAATCAATCAAATAAAGAGGAATGAAGAAAATCTTTATGAAAAATAAAAAAAAAATGGATAAAGATTATTGCAAAAAGAAATCAATATAGAGAGTTGAAGTCTATTTATGCATGCATTAAGGTAGAGAGCAGTTTTTATGAATATAGAAATAATAAATTTAGAAATTATGCAAAGCATATCTGCATACTCTCATAATTTTTTTTAAAAAAAAGACATTCAATAAATTGATTTAAAAAACTACACACATTTTTATTCTTCAAAATCGCAACATGGGGAATAAACAACTATACAAAATGAAAACAAATACAAAAACAGTTTCAATGGCATGCATGGAATTCGTGCACTATTACATTTTCATCTCTAATTCAGTATTTGAAATGCTAATCTATAAAAAGAAAACGCCTAGCGGGGAGGGGGGAATAATGCCTCCCACTATAAAAATAATTGCTAAAAATTATTAATTGGATTATTAATCTATTGTTCAACATTTCAAAAATTATAAAAGATGCTTTAAAAAATGCACCATGCAAAATGAATTCAAAAACTAGAACAGAAAATTCACAACCCTAAGTGCTTTTTTTAAAATAAAACATACCTTAATTATTCTGGCATAACTTTACTCATCCATCCATATATTCTGCAGACAAAATTAAAATTTTAACAGCCATCCAATTTCTTTTATGAAATTTAAGACTATTCATGAAAGTTCACAATAAAAAAAAATTAATGACATGTAAAAGAAAAGCACTTTTTCCATTAAATTAAATCTTAAAGTTATGCACTCCATATAGCTATGTAAATAAACTTAAAAATTTTTCATTTGCTGAGACAGTAACAAGTTACTTAATATTTCAAAATAAATTGAATAGAGTAAATCTATAAATGGAAAGACTCATATATACCTTTCCTGGATCAATTGCATATCTGTTTCATATTCAAAATGCCCAGCAAGAAGATCTCTTGACCGAATAAACAGTTTAAACCCATTAGCTTCTAAATATTGAACTAGATTGTAAGCAAACTGAAAATCTTCATGAGCATATGAAATATAAGCATCATAATAAGTGGGTTCTGAAAAAAAATTATATATATGTTTTTATAAAATCAACAATGAAGTTGAAGATTAGCAAGTAGATCAAAAAGAAATTAATCATGAATAGTTATCAAATTAAAGTTGACTTTACGATTGCACAATCTTGACTGACCATTTATCAAATAGGTTTATTTAGTAATCAAAAAGAAAAAGTTCTTCATAAGCATAATGATTCAAAATACATACAACTGAACATTTAAATGAGTACTTGGAGATATAAATGAGAGCTAAATATGTTACGTAAATTGATTCAAATGAATGCTAAATGTGTTATTAAAATATTAATTTTTGTTACTTAATTTTAAATTAATGACTTTTCTAATGTTCAAAGCCAGGGGGGGGGAGAAGGATTCTAGATAATTAAATAAAAATCCTAAATATATTTTAAGACCAAAAGCTGTGATAAAAGGTGTTCATATGTTAATGAATAATTAACTATAGTAATGAAATGTAAAATTCAGTCTTTTTTCAATACAGCAAAATAATCTCATGATACTTATTGAAATTTTTTAAAAATTAATAAGTTTTTAAATATAATTAAAAATATATTCACTAAACAACTATTTTTCAATGTAGAAAAAGGAGTCGCCCAATTGGAGTAAAACTACAAGTTATGTAAGTGAGAAAAAAAAAATATATCCATGTATATATTTCTTAAATACAACTGAAGAATATTTTTAAAGCACTTACAGGCATTTCTTGAAGTGAAAATCCACATCATAAAAGGTTTTATTTATATATAAAAATAATGTATGTACTTGAAAGGCAACCATAATTTCTTTCTTGATTAAATGCATACAGCTTATGTTCCAAGACAGTTTCATGCCAGAAAGTAGCTCAAATCACAAGTGAATATCAGATTAAATGGAAAATATGTATATATGGAATATAGCCTTTTTATATATTCTCTAAAATTACCTTTCCATGTTAGTGAGTTCTGTGCTTTTTCAAACATAGATAGTCATTTTGTTATCTACTGTGATTCAAATAATAATTATTTGCTGTCTTAACGTTATAAATAATCTAGCCACTAATTCATCATCCTCTTTCTATATCAAATTTGACATTCAACAGTGATTTGAGCAGCTTTTAGACATGAAGGCTTGGAACAAAAAAATTTGAATTAAAACAGACCAATTGTGCCAAAAATAAATACGAAAAATGAAATAAGTATGATTAATTGAGAAATAATATTAATGAATTAATACAAAAAAAAAAGAAATATCAAATACGCTACTAGATTAGAACATAAAAGAAAATTAACAGATCTCAAGAATGATAAAATTGGATTTCTCAAATGCTGAAATGTGCATTTATGTAGCAATGCCAGAAATTTATGTTTAAGAACAGCAAAATTTCCAGGGACTATAACTATTCAAATCTTCATTAAAAAATAATCAATATTTTAATTTTAAGTAACCTGTGAAGACTGCACCAAAAGACTAACTTTTCATTTCATTTTATTACATACCACATATATATACTGAAGTAACAGATAAGTTATACATGATACAATTTTCATGCAACAACAAATCATTTTCAAGATATACAAATTCCAAAACATGCAAAATTTAATTTCTACCGCTAAATTAATTTACTAAATATCAGATCAAACAGATAAAACTTTAGTCTTCAAATAACACCAATTTAATTAGGCATTTGATAAAAATAAAAATAGTTTTGAAATGGTTAAATGATTAATGCATTTCCTCGTTACATGATTATTTTCATTTAGAAGTAAAAAATTAATGGAACAATAATCACAACAAACTTTCAAATTCTTGATATTTATTTAAAGATTCAAAATTAAAAATAATAATTAAAACAACTATTGAAAAGAATGAGTGAGAATATCTAAATAATGCAGAGCAATGCAGAAATTAATAAAAAATTCGATTTCACTGAAGGTACACAAGGGGCATAAGAGATATAATAATAAAGTAATGGGGGACAACTACTTTAAAATCAAATCTGGATCTAATAAATAAAAGTCAATAAAAACTGACAAAATATTTAATACAAACCTCCAGTATAAGCATCTTCACGAGTTAATATATTCAATTCATTCATCTGAGAACTTTGATAAGGACAGGATGTCACTATATAAACAAAAAATATACATGAATATATTTAAAACAAGAAACACCAATAATCTAAAAAAGTAAATGAAGATATCATATAATCAGTAGTGTTATAACTGAGAGGAAAAAAAAAACTTCAGTAATTATTCACACAAATGGTCACTTCTTTTTTAATACAGGAGATTTATGTTTTATTGACTCATTTTTATTCATTTGGAATTTACAAATATTAGCAGACTAATTTCTCCTTCTAATTTTGATGCCACAAATATATGTAGTATAGATTGCTGAATTGAGAATGGACTTTTAAGTTCTATTAGGCTCTATATGAATCAATGGAAAACAATAGCTCGAAACTTCAATCTGCAATTTACACAAATGAATTTCTTACATCTATACCAATACAAAGAAATTAAAATAAATAAATAAATAAAGGCACAAATGAGAGAACATTGAGGGAGAATTATAATAAAAATGCTTGTTTGTAGGTGGGGGATCTGGAAACACCTTTGGTAAGTATTAATTATTTAAACACATATTTCACAAAAATAAATAAAACCACACATAACAAAGGCTTAAAGACAAATTAAATATCCACTTCCAATCAAAATGATAGAGAAAAGTAGGGGGCTTTGTCTTTGCTTTCACCCCCAGAAAATTGCATAGAAATCCTCCCAAATCTGCTATACAAAATCCACTCATTTTGCTTGCTACAATGAGAAAACTGTCTTTTATAAAATGGAATTATGGTTGAATACAATTTATTAGCTTATAACGCTTTAATTTAAATCAGAAAATACTTTATTTTGGCTTTGAAATTTGATCTTTTTAAGCATTTAGAAGACAAAAGAAATTACAAAAATAATTAATGAAAATGCAAAGTAAAGAAAATAAGGGTTTCAAAAATATTTAAAGATAACCCAACAGACAAATTACATAGATTTTGCAATTAAGAATTTGGTGCATAACATCTTAGAGCCATTATTAAAAAAACGCCAATTTTCTGAATCAATACAGTTAACACAAAAATTAATTAATTCACAATACTCAATAGAAAAAAAGTTTTTAAAAAAACTTTGGACCTTGAAAAGGGAAGTTTTTGTTTAGAGTATTATAAAGATATATGAAACTATTCAAGAATATTACTGAAGTGTAGAATTAATTTTCCAATTAACAGCATGTTATTATATTGTAGCAAAAATTGTTCCTTTCGATCAAACACATAGTGGCCGAGTGGTTTAATCGGCGGACTCACAAGCGGAAGGTTGCGGGCTCGTATACAAGCGGCAACTTGGCAGGCTGCCAAGTAATAATGACTCGTTTTAATTCTCTTTATGTAAAATTTATGTTAATTAAGCAAATCTATGTTGATTATGTAAATTTAAATTCCTAATATTCTGCAGGCCTTCAAATTCAGGAAGGTTTCTTAAAATAATAAATATATCAAAGAGCTAGAAAACATAATTAAGTCTTGACTTGATCTTGAGTGCGTTCATTTCCATTGGCCTCACTACATTTACCTCTACTATGTGACAATATAAATAATCAATACAATGATGTCTCTTAAGAATTCTCTAAACCAAACATATGAAAATTAATGCAGTCACAGGTGAAAATATAAACTATATACAGAGCTACCACATATAGGTAATATGAAAGTTCACAGCACTCATCTATAAACACAACTCCATACACTCACTAAAAAAAATGAGAGTACACCTTTCTTTTACTTGATAAATCCGACTTTCAATACAAATAACACATTAACTAGAAGTCCATACATATTTTTATACATAATTTAAGTTTAATTTAAAGTAAAAATAAAGAAAAATCAACGAAAAACCTCTAAACTGAGAAATATCAGAAGCATTTAAAATAAATATTGGCATATTTTTGCCTCAAAATATTGTGAGTAGACCATTAAAATTTTTGTAATACCTTGCAAAGAAAGATAGTGTTAATACTTAATTGCAGGTCTTTTGGCTTTTATAATGACTTTTAGACTTCGTGGAGCTGATTCGACCAATTTTTGGTGGCAATTGAAGATATTTTGCCCTTTCTTCTTGCAACAATTGTTTTAAATAGGATAATTGGTCTTCAACTGATGAGTTTTTGAGAACTTCAAACTTTTTTTTCTGAATTAGCAATCTGATGAACGGTTTCTCTCTAACAATGACTTTTATATCCAGCTTGTCTATTTATATTTTGCACAGCTTCAGCATTTATATTTCGGACTATGATTTAAGACGCTCCTGCAGCAAGTTGGGTGAACCATAAGGTCATAGCAATCTGAAGGAAAGTGCAAAAAATTTGGTTTTAAGTTGAAATTTCTTTTTCCACCAAAAAAAAAAAAAGAATGCACATAATGCTAAAATAATGATGTCTTTTCATTGTAAACAGCATTGACACACACTACCACAGTACCCTGATAACAATACTATAGAATGTGTTGACGACGTAATGAGGTAGCTAACGAATTTTGATACACGCTAAAATATGTAGTAGAAGCTAAGAAATAGAGATTTGTTCTCAGAGAATGTTGGAGAAAGTGCCACAGTAGTCTGGAACGAGCATGCCATTTCTGCGTTTGCCACGCCCCCTTTAGAGGCACGCTGTTTAAGGCGCGGCACAAGGAGAATGAGAAATCAGTTTGGAGAACAAGCTATGTTAATCAGCTTAGCTTGAGACAGCGTCTTTTCTCTTTGACGTACGTTCTATTGTTTTCGTGTTAAACCGAAATTAGTGGATTAAATAGGGTTAATTCTCTGTGAATTTGTAGTTGCATATATTCAATACACATTTTCCAAGACAATAAAGCCCGCATCTTTGCATCGTTCTTGAGAGAATTTTCTTAACAATGTAATATTTTATGCAATTCCTTTAAAAATCTTATTACGGGATTTTCTCTGCATATCTTAAATTATTTAATTCATGTAATTAGTAATCTTAAGAAGAAAAACCGTTATATAATTACTTCATTAACATTACAATTTCACAAAAAAGAAAGAAAAGGTTAAGAACATCAGTAAGCAAACCTAGAATATCTTAAATTATTTATTTAGATATAATTAAAAATTTTAAAATAAAAAAACAGTTAAATCACTACCTTATTAACATTACAATTTCACACACACGTTAAAAACATCAGTGAACAAAGCTAGAATATAAAAAAACATGCTCATTTCATCAAATATGTAAATAAAAGTTTGTTTCTTTTTATAAATTTTTGCAAACTATTTGAACTCATCCAATTTTTAAGTAATAGCTTTTCCAAAAATTTCCTGAATTGTCAAACTAGTAAATTAGCTTTATACACAATTTCAGAAATTTCCTTATCAAAGAGAAATTTCTTGTTGCATAAAAAGATTAAGAAATCATTTTGACTTTCTTCATGTCATTGGCAGCTAATTTTTTAGCCATCTGTTCTCCCCAAAATAAATTATATTTAGAATGAGTAGATGCTTGTAACATTTCTATTAATTAGCCAAGTTTACTGAGTAGATTCTGCCATACCATTGTATGAGATCATAGGCTACATGTTGTGAAATGCATTTCATTCAAAATTTCTCACTTCAAATTGTTTTATTAATACTGAATCCTTTTTCAATGAATACTTGTGCACAAGAATGATTATCTACTGTTTAAATGTAATGTCTTTACATAAAGAAGAAATAAACGATCACCTGCCCTCATTTTGCTGATAGTAAAATTCTTAAAATTGAGCAAAAATCTGTAAACTCCATGCAAATAGAATCTTTAAGTTTTTAACCTTTCTGATGAAAGTACAACACAGAGCTTGTTTCCGTTTTCAGACATACTTGCTCTTTGCTAATACTGCATTTCTTATAGAAGCATTATTTGCAGAAATATGTTCACTCATTCCACCATTTTAAAACCAACTAATGATAATGACACTAGGAAAACAGATTATCCTTTATTTCTTTTACAGAAGGCAAGACATACAATAATTTGTTCCTACTTATACATGCACACTTTATCAATTGCAGAATATGATGTGTCGTTATATTCTGCAATGATGTGTCATATTATACTCACATTAGCAATTTACTGGAGAAATAATCTTGTAATTTATATATATGTGTGTGTGTGTGTGTGTGTGTGTGTGATTTTTGTTATATTGTACATGGGCAATCCAAAAAATATGTCTTTTTAGAGGCTTACACCGTGTAGATTTGGCAAAATCTTGGAACTCAAATTTTGGGTAATTACACTTCTTTACCCTTGATATACAAGTAAAAAAAAAAAAACAATTACTGAAAATTAAAAAAAATTATTGATTGACATTAATTTAAATTGATATATTTTGGCAAGAGTAACAAATTGCCTATAAGTAACATAAAAACATCTAATATTTTGCTTTACTTTCATTTTTGGAAGCCTTGAATCACTCAGTGAGTCACTTTTTCAAAGTGAATTAAATATCAAATTTCCAGCATATTGCTAAAAATGATGAATTTCTGTTCAAAAATTACTCCAAAAAAATTCTTAAATAATTCACTAAACAACGTAGAAATGTAATAAGTAAACACTCTACAAACAAGTTACCATATGCAAGAAAGCAACAATGAGCTGAAATTATTGGCAAAAACTAACTCACAAGGTTTTTCATTAATGCATAAAACTACTCCTATAAAGAAAGTCTTCAAGCAAAAAGAAGTCAAATATTGACTTCTAATATACAAATATAAGAAAGAGAAAGAAAAGTCAAATATAAGAAAGCAATATATTTTCTCCACAATATCAGTATTTTTCTAAACTGAGGTGAAACCCATTTCATTTCCTTAAGCTATTAAAAGATCATATACCACAAATAAAATATAATCAAAATCGGGCAGATCTAGAAAGATGTAAAAATTATTTTCTTTTCATTCGAAAGAAGAAGGGGGGGGGAATGAACAACTGCACAAAACATAGGCATTTTTAAAGCCTTTATATATAATGACCACCAAAAATTAGCAGTGTTTAAGCACTTTTAATGATGACTATTAAAACTGATTGCTGCAAGCATTTTACTAGGTTTTATTATATAAAGGTGAATCCTAATGGTGTATGTGATCATCAATTTTAAAACAAGAAGCAACTCCTCTTGGATTACTAATTTCTCCGTCCAACAACCATCACCTAGAGCAAACATCAATAAAGCATCGTTTTCGCAATTATATGACCAGTAATTATGGGATCCAGGTGAAATTGAGTAAAAAAGCATTCACAAGTTCAAGAAACTCAATAATGCCACCACAGATACATTGCCATCATGACATTTTATAAATTTATTGGATTTATTTAATTTTTTCTCAAAATAGGAACCACAATATTTACAAGTAGCTGTCATTGCTCCAATAAAGATAGCATCAATGCATCTTTTTCATATCATTCTGTCTGTTCACATATATACAAGCAAGCTGAAATATCTTACTAACTTCCTGGAGGCCTTTCAAAACATTCTTCAACTGACTCATTTGCTCATAGAATTTATCTTCTTTAATTGTTTTGATAATATTTTGCTACACAGTTGATAATCAAATTTAAATAATAATGAGGGAAAATAGTCAAAATAATGCTTAAAGTAAAATATAAATAAAAGAAGCTAAGAAAATTTGTGGAACATTTTAAAAATTGAAATTTATTCAAATGATCAAAAAGACCTCTAGATGAAATGAAAAATGAGAAGATTTTAAAAAATAATTGCTGTTTTACTATATAAGAGCTGCTTTAAAATAATAATAATTTTAAACTGAATAACAATTCAACCAGGGTACACTTGATTTTTAAAAAATAATCTTTTAAGTTCCAATAGAAAAAATATAGCAAGAATTGCCAAATTTTATAGTAAAATAATGCATTTTTTCGAAGCACATAAAAGAATTATTTATATAGTAAACAGAACTGAATTAGCAAAAGAAAAAAATGTTGAAGACAAGTTTTAATGGCCCAAGTGAATTAATTCACCAAGGATAATTATTCAGTCATTTCCTCTGTTAAAACAGCTTTTAAATATTCTTGACTTAAAATTTAGTATGATTTTCAAAAATATTTCTCTTTTCTTACCTTCAGGTACTTGCAATGGACTTTCTTTCTCTCTTTCCAAGTTTCGCAAATAAACTTTTGCATCACTTTCTGTGAATGAAATAAGTATTAAAAGAAGAAATACTACAACCAAATTATACAAATAATATTAATTATTTGAAGGAATTTCAGCAACACATACAATATATTAAATTTAATCAACTCAACATACACCATTTTATTATACCGCTTAATAGTTTTATTTTCCCCTTTATTCGATATTTTTGAATTCAAAATAATTATTGGACTCTAAAAAAATGGAACAACACTTTAACAGGTGGAGGAATTATTACCTTCGTTATTTAAAAACATTTGTCTTTGACTTTTTTTTTTTTTTGTAAGCAGGTGTACTAGTTAGTAAAATTCAAAAAGTTACACAAGATATTATCATGCCTCAATAAAAGGTGTAGAGCATGACCCTATTTAAAATTTATGGGTAAATATGAGTAACATGAAAGTTAAACAACAATATATATATTTCCATGTATTTAAAAAGAAGGACTTACATAAAAAAAACTACTGTAACATATCTCAGTAATGTGGTTATTCATAGCTCTCTACATAACTTACTATATTTATTGAAAGACACCAAACTCTGTTTTATAGACAATTATACTCAAAACTCTTCCTGCACAAAACTATTTAATTAAAATTTTAAGATAACATGACAGATTTTTTATATTAATCATTATTATAATCATTGAAACAGAAAACAAAAGGCGCAAGAAAAACATTATTCTACCAAGTAAATGCACAGAATAAAATTTTAAACCACTGGCAATCTTCAGTAAGTCTTGATATGCATTATAGCTTCTCTTTTTAACTTTATCTAGTAAGTAAAATAATAATAATAACTGAATTCCTACTTAAGTATTTTGGTAAATAATTGTTCTGCTTTACAACGGAAAGATGGGAGCAGTAGTTTCTGAGGATATAATCCCTGAGCACCTGTGGGCAGAAGTCTGACTACTCAAATATGTCACAAACTTTTTTTATGGGACAGACTTCATTCATTCATCCAAGGATGATAATTTAGATCTAAAACAGAGAATGATCACCTGTGACCCTGTACCTCCAGTGGTATTACTCTCTACATGGAGAACTTTGTGATCATGACAGATTTAACATCCACCACACACGGAGAGTCTTCGACTGGAAGGCTTAAACTAGCAGCCCAAGGGATGAGAATCCAATGCCCTACCAAATCAGGCTATCCAGGCCTAACAATTACAATTACTATACATATTTGATCAAAAAATTATACTAGTATTGAATTTTCAACACCTATTGAGGATTCAAAGCCAATTCTGGCAACACAAAATGTGTGATTTTTCTAAAATTGATTAACAATGTCTAATTTTAAATGCATCAAACATTATGAAAATAAGCAGAATAGTTTGAAATAATCAGCCAAAAACATGTTAAGCCTAACCTCATTAGCATGTGGGGGGAAAAAAACTGAATTTGTTACTTATTTGATGGCAGGGAAATGAGAACTTTTGGCAAAAAAATAGTTTTTAATAATTTACTTATTAAAAACTAAGGCAGTTTCGATTCGAGCAAGAAACTTAGTTTTTAATTCATTAATAAAAATTAATGAATTAATATTTGAAAAAACTGTATTAGCATCAAATGCTATCCACTACAAGTTAAAAAAAATTGAATTTCATTAGAAGAATAAAAAGTATTTTATTAACAATTGAAAATTTGAACAATATATCTTCTTCATTCTTATTTTTATAATTTGTTGTAGCTTAAAAACTGTTGAATCCTCTAATCTCTATTGTTCTTTCAAAATTATTAGCACTAATAAATTATATTAATTTAAAATTAAAATCCACGATGGGATTTATTTTTTAAAATGATTTGTAGTTCAGCAAAATTCCAAAACTTCTTTTTCAGATTTTGATTGCATACAAAGCATTTACCAAAGAAAAAGAATATAATATACACAAAGATAGTAATAAATAAATTAAAAACAATACATGAAATATACCAAAACGTTCTTTTAGATCTTCAATGGCATCATGTCGTCCCATGTTCTCTAGGAACTGAATTAATTTACCAATTGTTGCATCAGGTTGTACAGTCCACTCTTCCAAAATTTTCATGGTTGGATCGTCTTGCCTTTGAAAATTTCTGATGTCATCAAAACCAAATTGCATTTGTTCAGCAAGTCCACGAAAATCGCGAGCAAAGTTATTGCTGGAAAGTATTTTCATTTCAGGATTTAGACGTTTTCCCAACAAGAGACGACTTGAATAGTTCAGAACCTTTGCAGGAACAGCATTAAAATCAATTTTTTCCATATTGCTTAATTAATAAAACCTGAAAATTAGAAATGAAAATATTTAAAATAACAATAAATTTAGTAAAAAAAAAAGTTCTTAAACCACAATTGTAACAGTGAACCAAAAAGTTAAATTTTAAAATTGTTTTCCAATTCTTAGTTTATAATTATTATAAATATAAAATCCTGAAATGAGTCTTTTTGAAGCTTACTAATTAAAGTATGTGAAACAATGCAAAATTAAATGAAAAGTCATTAACTTATAATTTATTTCTGAAGATATTTAATTAATAGATAAATAAATTTATAGCATATGCATTCAAAGAACAGCAATAAAACAATCTTAGAGCTTGAATGTGATCCAATAGGAGTCATAATCTCAGAAACAATAATTACGAGACAATTAAAATTTTCATTTTATCTCTATCTTTGAATAGATACATATAACAAATTTATTAGCTAGAATTCTGATAATTAATTTTTCCTTATCAATAATTAGCTTATAATGTAATACTAATAATTTTTTTCCCAATTCAAAATACTTTATTGAATGGAATTTTCATTACTACAGCAGAATTAATAAGAAAATTTCTTTATTATGCCCTTCTTTTAAATACAAATTAAACAATTTCAATTTATTAAAAAGATTGGCTGGGAATGAATGCATTTTTTTTTTCTACCATAGTTGAGCATATATTTTCTCCATTTATTTTTAGAAGAGGTACTTGAAATATAGGAAACTTTTTAACAGTTACTTATTTATGAAGAAGGACAAAG
The DNA here is from genome assembly GCA_026289955.1 of Argiope argentata. Taxonomy (NCBI): domain Eukaryota; kingdom Metazoa; phylum Arthropoda; class Arachnida; order Araneae; family Araneidae; genus Argiope; species Argiope argentata. Next base: position 1,497,094 of record JAOUZG010036138.1, read on the forward strand.
ACAATTTATTTTAATTAGTTTATTTGGTCCTAAAGACATCAATATAATAAGCATCACACATATATTTTTCATACAGATTGTCAATTTATTTTCATAAATAATTTGATGAAGAATACAAAAAAATGTGTCAAAATATTTTCACAGGAACTTTTAAACAATAAATAATTATTTGATTACCTTTCACATTAATTTATATATAACAATAATTCAAGATATTAATCCACTGCTCCATTTAAAAAGAACTGAACAATAAGATGTAAAATTAAATGAGCGGTTCTTAATGACTAATATCCTTGCTCACAAACTATTCAAGAAGAAAAATTTGGTTATGATAATTCATGCCACTTATAAATTTTATTTCATGAGGCCTTTAACTTTAAATATTGAATTGACTTTGTAATTTTAATAATTAACCTATAAATATAATTATAATTATCTATAAGTATATTAATAAATATTTCAAATATATTTTGAAGCTGTTTTCACCAAAATTCATTTTAGTTTTGAATTTGTAAACTTCAGGTAAATACTAAATGAACATATACACAGTATGCAAGTAATAATGCTCATTTATATTCTGTGCCTTTCAAAGTATAATTATTAGAAATTACACTTCATGTGTTCAATAGACATAAAGAGCTTTAAGAGTTTCTTCAAAATAGTGAGTTTGCAATTATAAAATTTACAATCTTAATTGTCAGCATTCTCTATTTTAAAGTTATAAAAAATCTAGTAACTAGTTTAATATATCTTTTCTAATGTGTATATGTACTCATTGATGTTTCCTTGATCTGCACAATTTCACACTCAAATGATCAGATTAAATCTTTCAAAATTTCAAAAATATTGATAATCATTTATATTTTTTTATTAATCTTAATCTTTTTAAAACTGCAATAAAATTTTTATACTTCAGGCTTTTTAATAATAATCTTCAATGCTATCTATAACAATTTTATTTCCCATATACTAACATTTTCAATGACCAGCTGTTTGCCCATTATATTGGAAGTATTAATTAATTTATATCAATCAACTTTGATGAATTTTATCTTATGACTATAAATGGAAGTACTATTTTTAATTATATTTTCCCCAATAAATATGAAGCTTCCTGATTATCTGCTAGTCTTGTAATATTAAAAATAAAATTGACAAAGTCACTCCAGTTGTTGAGACAGAAGGTTCTGTCAGCTTTATTTTGTTATATCACTTGAAAATAGAGAGCAGAGAGAGGGAAACAACCATTGACATCAAAAGCATATGATCTTACATATAAAGTAAAAAATTGATAAATCAAAGTATTAGTTATGGATGGGAGATTTAATAATGGTTACCATTCATAAATAATATAGATTGAAGTACAGCCTTAGATTTTTTTTCTTTTTCTTTTCAAAACTGAAAGGTGAAGAGGACAGACACCCACTGATGAGACAGAAACTTTCAAAATAAAGATTTGCAAAATCACACCAACAGTAGAAGTCGGTGAATTAAATTTTTACATATATTTCTTGGACAGTTTCACAATTTAAGAAGAAAAATAATGGAAATTCAAAGTTTCCTCAAAATATTTCAATTTCCTTTTTTCCATTAATAATAAATTTTATTTAGATTTGTTTGATAATTCAAATATATCAAATTTATGGTAAAAATGTGAATTTCAAATGTTTTAAGAAATAAATTTTAATATCCATCTCATAACATAAGATATATTATTATGATAAAACACCTTCTATGAACTGAAATTAATCTAAAATTTAATGACCATTTTTTATGCTTATATTGATGGATTAATCTGGTGCATCCTTTTATCACCTATGAATTGAGAATCTGCAGTTCATCTCATACATTCATCCAGCAAACTTCACATTACTAATTAAATATGAGTTTTGAAAAATACTAATAATGCCACGTTCATTGAAACAATTAAACAGTAAAACTTTGTTGTTAAATAAAAAAAATTATAATGAAATCGATTAAGTAAGTAAAAGTTCGGAAAGAAATAATTACTTACCGCTAAATTCTCAAGTGTCGAACGTTAAAAATTATTTTAACAACAAATATAACGAAATGATAAAGAATTCATAGTAATTCTAAACATGCAAAGCGAAAGTGAAACTGGTAAAATTTGTAGAGCATTTAAAACAATAATTTTTATTTTTTGTTTCTCTCTCTCTCTCTATATATATATTACAATTCAAACTAGAATTTTTTAAAAAAAAATAATAAGAAAATAAAAAAGGGAAACTTAAATTACTTTTCATTCATTAATGATGAAAATTTCCAGCTGTTTTTCAGTCATTAGCAATTCCTTTACTGCAAGTTTTAAAAGATTCACAATTTTCTACTTCCCAAAATAAACAAATCTTATTATTTTATATTCTTTCACCGTTTACAATTATTGAAAGTACCGTTGATTCGGTTAATTTGTTTACACAGATCTAATACCCACTAAACTGAGATACATACTGTTGGATTATCAACTTTCATCTACAAACATTAATAAATATAGGCAGAATTACATCGCTCTCTGCAATCAGACGACAGTCACAATTACAGAAAACAAATTACACTACGAACAGGAAGTATGCAAAATCAGAATAATAAATTTTTACAAACATTTTAATTTTTCTATAAACATTAAGAAAATTTAATTCTTATTTTGAAGAATCAGGAAAATATGACTTAACATTAAATTATAACAATATATATATATTTTGAAATTCTCACTCTTCCCTGCCTTGATAACAAAAAGGAATACACAAATACAAAAGAAGAAAAAAGCTCATTCTGAGCTCCATTATAAATTTCGTCACTTTATGAACCGATTCAAAATTCTGTCTGAACTGAATGAAAATTTTAGCGTTCAGAGAAGGCCACGCCTATCTCTTGAATTTCACGTGACCCAAATGGAACAATAGTAAATATTTTCCCTTGTGAAGTTAATTGTCACTGTCCCATTGGGATTACGTGATGCAGCTTAGATAGGCGTGGCCTGCTATTGCGCATAATAATTGGCCTCATGTGAACACCAATATTGTTGACAATGATTTGTTCTGCCTAAATTTCTGAATCGATTCTTGAATACCTTGCTTGTTCTAGAAACATTAACTCATGTTTATGTTCCGGTGACTAGCGTCTCAATCCAAACGTAATCCCTATGGGATGGACGAATCCATCGCGAGCTGTACTTTTCACAGGTAGGGCCGTTTGAGTGAGAGGGGCACCAGGGATAAGCGTTGGCTTTTATATGTTGAGTTGTATCACAACACTTTTCCCGGTTCAGTTGAATCGTGTTTCGCAGAGCAGGATGTGGGTACTGTTTTGAGTTGCATTTCATAAACGGATCATTTATCATATAGAAATGTATAAATTACGTAAGGAATGAAGAGGTAATGTGGTATAGATATGTAAGTTTCATAATATGGTAATAAAACAAATCTTTATCTATTTCATACATGTTGATTTTTTTTTGTCATATTATTCTGGTGCTTTTGTAGCTCTATGTAAATGCAAGTTAAATTTTTGTAAAAGTGATAAACTAACAGGAATGAAATAACTGACTGAATTTAAATAACTAGTTTTAAGAGTAGAAGACATATAACCCAAACATAATTTATTTATTTTTTAAAAAAATAATCAGAACTCTAATTTTGCAAAAATTTAGAAAAGTAATTCTATAAAGTACTAAATTTATGCTAATGTTTCTAATTAAACCATAGTGTTAAAATAGAAATGAAATATAATAGACATGGTAGATATTGTACATTACAATATTATAAATTTCTAAATTCATTGTTACAAGTTATTCTCCACTTCGTGATAAATAAAACAAATTGAGTTTTATTACTTAACAGATGAATCAATTCATGTTTTATTGATAATTTAAGTACTTCTGTTCAAATTAATTATACATAAATTATAACAGAATTGTACATATACTTAAACTATTTTCATATGATGAATTTTTTTTTTTAATAAACATCTTTTAACGATTTAAAGTTGCAGAAAATTGCATTTTATAATGGTATTTTTTTTAACACACAACTATTCAATTTGAATTTTCTTATGACAAATATGAGATTATATTCAGTAGTATAAAGTTATTAAAATGTAACTTACTACAATCGTTTAGGAGGAAACAAGTTTTTTTAATACTGTTTTTCTTTAAATTATGATTTACTTTTCTAGTTCAAAAATCATTTAAGAGTTTCATGTTCACACTTGTAGCTTCCTCAGTATATTTGAAAATATAAATATTCTTGAAAGATTAATATAATGCTCTTTTTGATAAAAAGTTGTTCAGAATATTTATAATATTGCAGCCTATTATTGACATTCTGAATATAGAAAATAAATCTCGTTTTTTTTCCCTTAGGAAACCACTACATTTTTCAGTTAATAATTGAAACAGAAGTAATATTAAGTACTATTAAACTAATATATTATACAAATATAAAGAGCTGGAATGTACAGCATGTCATAATTTCAATATATATATAAAGAATAACCATTTTTCTATTAAATATACTTCTTGTAACACAACCAAATATGTCGTTTGAACCAATTAATTCTAAATAATAAGAATCGATCAAAAAATAAATTGTCGATAAAGCTTTATTAGATTGTTGATATGTCAGTTTATCGATAATCTATTGAAAGGCAATAAAGTAAGTTTTCTTGTTTGATGACAACTGTGAATTTATGAGCAAAATGCAATAAATTTACTTACATAAACTGTGGTAGGCACAGGGAAATAAATACGAAAAAAAAAAAACCCCTATTTAGTGCAATATATCGTATGAAGGAAGGGATGTTATATTGAAAACGTTCCACATGAGCCTTGGAACCCTAATGTTCTATCTCTAGTAGCATCAATGTATCTCCGTATGAAAATCTTTCCCCCTTTAATAGAGGTTTAATGGAGTTTAAGTTCATTCTATATAGTAGCAGGTGCCACCAAATGGGGAAAATTATTTTATGTTCACCCTGTAGTTTAATTACACCATTTTTCTGAAATGTGATATGAAGAATTCATATTAGAAAAGTAAAAATTGGAGCAAATGAATTATAGTTAGGAAAGAATCGATTTTACCTGCTAAATCATGTAGTAGTTATTATTTTTTTTTTCATGTTTAGGAGTATGAATATAATATCCTGAAAATTCTGTAATTAAATAACAAACTAATGTTAAATTTTGAATGAAGCAATCACACTTGGAAAAATAGAAATATAGTCAAATACCAAATTCTTATTGGTTTGACAGCATAATATAAATAAAAGATCAAATTAATCAACATATGAAATAAAATAAAATCAATGAAAAAAAATGAAATAATATATAGCACTGTATTACACAATTTTTTGACTAAACTGCAGTAAGTTCATATCTTAACTAGGTAGTGTTTAGAGAACCAAAAAATAAAACATCAATTGTTAGCTTTATACAGCTTCAAAATATAAATAAATTTGTACATGGTAATTTCTTTTATATTGTTGTTCAGTGATATAAAATCATATTAGCAGTGTTTGGGAATAGTCTTGTTTCATCATCCTTTTGTGAATAAATGAAACACTAATTAGTTTATTTGAAAAATCTTGATTGGTTTTATTTGATTTGTCCAAGTTTTTCATGCCTAAATCTTAATGTTTATCTGATTAAAATGATAGTGCAAGTTTAAACATTACTAAAGTTTCAACTATTTTAACAACAAAATGATGTGAAACACAAAGAAATCCTTAACTAATATGAAATCATGATAAGAAAAAATTAAAGTTTACTTGAATCACAAGGAAAACTAAAAGCTAAATTTAGAAGCTAATTGTTTTTTGAGATGTTATTTACTTAAGAGATATTGCTCACTAATGGTAAAATGCTTACTAAAAAAAAAAAAAGCAATATATATGAATGGACAATCTATAATCTATATATGTAAAAACATTATGTAATCAAACATAAACAAAAAATGATTAATAAATGATGAAAGAATACTATGCAATATTAAAATATATTTTTTTTCATATTTATTATTGTCTATTCTATCATTCTGTTATGCATCTCATAATATATATAATCTTACTTTTCGCATTAGGTGACCAGTTTGTTGACCAGGAATATTGACTGTATTTGTTTTCAGATAAATTGTTTAGATATAATTTCATATTAATGAATCAATCAAGTAGATTTAACATTAAAATTATGATTTTCATTATCTTACTTAAATATTCTTAATTATTCTGTGTATTGTGACCATAAACTTTTCTGATTGAGACTGTTATTTGACATCATGTCACTTTGAAAATGTAAATAACCCTTTTGTCTTCTAGATCTTCTAAATTTGAGGTATTGTAACTTCATTTTTTTAAATTGTTTTACAAATTATTTAGATATTAAGTAGAATACTTCTTACTTGACTTTCAATAATGGATGAAAATCATGCGATTAACTACATGAGGACATAATGAAAACGATTTGGATTTTAAGGTAATAATGTAACCTAATAAATGTAAGAGGAAAATATATTTATTCTATAATTCAATTGATATAAATAAAGAAAATTTCAAACAATGTAGAATTCATGTTTGTTTTGTGATATTATTGGACATTATTGTGGAGAAACGGCACATTACAGCTTAAAATACTAATTAAAATATATATATTAAAAAAATTGTTTCAAGGCTCTTTTACTTTTATTCCTTATTGAAATTCATCAGAAAAATCTATCATGAGTATCATTTATATTTAATGTAATAAATTTCTTTTTCAATAATATTTTATTGTATAATTATTTACAGAAAATTTAATGCATTGTTTAATTCATATTTCAACAATAATGTAAATATAAGAATTACAGCATAAATATAAAAATAAGGTATCAATAATAGGTAGTGATTCTGCAAATATCTATTCAGTTTTTAATCATATTTTATCAAAATCTCTTACTTGCTATTCAAGAACAAATTGTTAAAAGACATGTGTTAATTAGTGTACTAGCAATCATACAAAATATTTTAATAATAAATTAGTTCCTATTGTCAAAATAATAATTTTATTGAGTGAAAGAATTTTTCTTTCCAAATTAATGAATATTTATTTTCATTTAAGTTCCATTTAAATATAATAACACCAAAAAAATCATGCAAGTAATATACTAAATGTGTTTTTATATAGATAATGCAAACAAAGATATTACAATAATTCTGTGCATGACTTGCAATTCTGTTATTTGGTTAAGTATTACAAACTATATTTTGGTTCATATATTATAATTATGCTAAATAAACTAGTGAATCTGTATAACTTCAGATCTCAAGAATTGTGAACTTGGTGATAGCTGAATGATAGTTAATAGATACTTTATAGGAAATTTTAATTTAATTAACTTTCAACTTTCTTTATCATCATTATGAAATATAGCATAAGAAATTATACATTTTTTTAACTTCATACACAAATCTTAATTTTTCCAGAAAGTTGTTTTTATTCAATTGAATTTAATTTTTTGATCTAATTATTAAAAAATTAAACCTTGCAGCTTTATTAGAAACAAAGCATTTTACAAAAACATATAATATATTTCATAAACTTAATTTGTGATGACTTTTTGAAGAGATTAACTTTATGTAATAAAATATATTAAAAGAATACAATGAAAATAGTTTCCATTTTTTTATTAGTATTTATACAAAGATATACTCTTTTCTATGAGTAAAAATATATTTCTATAATTTTTAACACAAAGTTGTAACAAGTCTGAAAAGCCAAGAAAACATAGAAATCATGAATGAAAGTATTTTGATTAAAACTCATTTTAAATATTTATATACCAGCTGAATTTTCTAAGGTGGTTAAGAAAATGATATTTTTGTTTTCATTCAGTTTGCTTCAAAATTATTGAGGAAACAAAGGTATAAATGGCTGCTAATCATAAAACTTGCAATATACTCAAAGTTAACATAAAAACCATTGAGCATGCTCTCCTATAAATATAAAATAAATATTTATTTACATAAAATATAGGAATATTGCAGTGATAAAGAATAGAATAAGAATATTGGTATCCTTAGGGCTAAAATCTGTTGAATGTTTGTTAAACATTTCTTTTGGTAGTAGTTAACAATTAAAAAACCACCAACTACAATCTTTTATTTGTTTACACTATATTAAAAATGCAAAACATTAAATATGGATATTTTTCTGAGCTTGGTCAACAGACATTGATATTGCATAATATGAAACACTTTAGACGTAGAATATTTGATTAAATAATTTTTACAAAAAGCAAATTGCTCACCAAATATTTTAAAAGATGGAATTAAAACTAACAAAAGTAATGAATAAAGACATATAATGTGAACAAACTATATACAGCTTAATTTGTTTACTTTATAAAGAATAAGACAATGGATAATATAAAAAAATTAATTTAACTGAAAAACATGAACATACTTGCAGTTTAATAAAAAATCAATAAAATATGGAAAGATATAAGAATGAATTATTTACCTAAGTAGTTAGAATACTATTATATCTTCTTACAAATCATAGTGTTACATTTTATATTTAAAAATTGTTCAGATTCAAGCTGCCAATTCTGCAATTACTTTGAAAAAATCAATTTTTGAGCACTTGGTACTTTCTAATATAAACCCCCTTAAGCTATGTACAAAATATTGTAATATTTTACATTTTTTAAAAACCTTTTCAAAAGAATTTCCAATTGCATAATTATTTTTAGAAGTTTTACAGTTGAAATTGCCTGAAGGAAAATAAATGCAACACATAATAAGTTCTCTGATAGTGTCTGAAATATGTATGTATTTATGGTATAAGAGCATGATAGTTTTGGGAATTAGATTTTATGCCATAAAAATTAGTCAGCTATAAATATCTTTAAATTGCAACTCCGGAAAATACAAAATGTTTAAATTCTCATTAAAACAACATCAACTCCTAACACTAATCAAATAATTTGAAAATACTTCTACAGTAAAAATATTTCTACTTCTAGAAGTTTATTCTTTTTTATATTCTGGATTCTTCAATTTTCTAATGCATTTTTTAATTAGCTATGATTTAATAATCCAACCTTCAATAAAATCAAATTTTATTTCACAAAACATTTAATTTATGTTCTCTCATCATAAATTAAAATTAGCAATAGCAGAATAGAATTTAATTATATATATATTTTTAGAATAGGGTAAAAATTTTTTAAAAAAATAGAAATATTGAGCTTAGAAATTATTTAAAAAAAAAAAAAAAAGACAGTAGTTGTTCTGTGAGTGTGAAGGGAAATATAATCATAAGAAGAATATTTTTCTCTGACAACAAATATATTGTATTCATTCAACGTTTTCAAAAACAGAATCAGTGCAAATTAGATTTAGTGAAAAGTATACAGACAAAAAGTACTTTAAAGATTCATTAATATGAGCCAATTCTGAACCCTCTAAATGTAATAATAGAAATAATAATAAAAAACAACAGTAGAAAACAAGTAAAAGACACTAAATACATAAAAACCGCAAAACTTGTATTAAATATTCACTAAATAAATAAAATGTTAACTGAAAGAATATGTTTTAAGTTCATCTGTCGGCACGTGGTTTGGAAAAAAAAAAACACCATTCTTTCCCAACTCGCCGGGAAAAGTGTTGTGGTACAACTCAACATTTATATGCCAACGCTTATCCCTGGTGCCCCTCTCAGTTCAACGTTCCTACCTACGAAAAGTACAGTTACTGATGGATTCGTCCATCCCATAGGGATTTACGTTGGGATTGAGACGCTAGTGTTCCGGTGCCAAGTTGTCAGTTAGTGCATTAATTCATTACATTAATATTAATGTATTAAGTTTGCTGCAGCATCTTAACATTTTCGTTAACAGTCACAACCTGTTAATTTAAGTAAGAACTTTTATTATTTAATAATAATTTAACTTAATATTGTGTTAAAAATAATGATTTTTGGATATTAATTTTAAATCTTTTCAGTTTAAAAAGTTTGTGGGAAAAAAATATTGGAAGAGCATTAAAAAATTGTTAAATACATTAAGTTTATAGTGCTTAGATAGTTTTTTATTTCTTCATGCATTATATGGAAAACATCATGTCAATATATATTTAAAATATAATTATGTGGCATTTGAAAGAAATTAAAAAAACAAAATAAGAAATAAATAGTTCAAAAAAACATTTTCTCTGAGGTTTTCATAGATATATTAACAGTAACTGTTAAAAATGTGTCTTAATTTGTGTAGCATATAATCTAAATGTTACTTCTCTTTTTGAAAATATTTTTTCGTTTTGATTTTTTAATTTTGTTACTAACATTTTTAATCACTGAACTTTATACTTTCAGAACTACATGATTAATTTACTTTCAAGAACTTCATGATAAACAGTAATCAGAAGATCATCCATTAAGTGATACTGCTGATTATTAGTATTAGACTAATTATATTTTTCATGGGTGAACACTGTAAATACTACATGATTAAAGATCTGACATATTAAAATAGCCAAATATCCCAGATAAGTTGAAACGATCCTCAGTTTTCACAATTTGTTCCCGATTGAAAATATGTCATGGAGAGTTGACCTGATTTTGACTTTTAAGGAATAAGCTTATGTTAATAAAGAATATTAACCATATTAATTTTTTTTAAAAATTAGATGAAAAATTGCCTTATATATCAATGTATAAGCTGAAAAATTTTGGAACTTTCTTTTAAACTAAAATATGAGACTAATTAATCCTGTAAAAAAAAGTTTAATAATCTGATTAAAAAATAGTTGCTCTTTTTTGGGTAGTCAAATGAAAACAATTACCAAATGTAGCATTATATATATATATATATATATATATTAAGAAATCTTTTTAATGAAATAAGTATTCATTTTTATAAAATAGTTATTGTTTTTGTGGAAATTAGTTTTCTTTTTTTGAAAGAGTTTGCTATTGCTGGTTTATGGCAGCGGTACCAAACCTAAATATTGGGGTGCTTTTCCAATAGACGGGCAACAGTGAAAAATCGCCAAATATATTAGAATTCCTACAAATTTCTAACAGGGATTTTAAAGCAAAAAATTTTAGAATTCTGCCAAATTTCTGTGTCATTTTTTTTGCTGCTGTTCTGCTGATAAAAAAAAAATACCAATATAGGATGTGAGCAAAATTTGATTACAGATAGCAGGGAAGTTTCAAAGCATTATCATAAGTAGTTGGAAAGTTGAAATTACATAATTTCTCTCCTAGCACATCTTCCAAATAACTAAAGGATAAATGGACTAGTAAGCACTGTACATATAACACATTGTACGTATGACAACAAATAAAAAGGGAAAAAAAATGTGCTAAGTTCAGCTAGCATTACCAGAGCTAAAAATTTTGCCATTAGAATATGACATTTCACATCTCAATGACTTGATTGTAAAATGTTCCACCCATTTTACATGCTTGCTGATATATAAATACATGCTTTGCCTAAATATCAACATATTTGAACACAACATGATTTGGTTAAAGTGACGAGTATTGTGCCCCCGACTTTGTCGCCAATTTGGCAACCCAACTGAACGCTCTTTTAGCAACCCTAATGCTGTTCTGTTTACTACTTTTAACAATGGTTGAGTTGAATATAAACTACGACTATTTTAGGAAAAATTTAAAATAAAGTAATAAAAAATATCGTTGAAAGAATTTAATTTTGTTATTTATTATAATTAAAAGCTTTTTTTACAAATAGTAAGACCCAGCAATTTTATATTTAATGTGAACACGAATCGACGAACTTTATTCTTTTGCAATTTTTAACTATCAGTACGCTCTTTAAAAAATCGTCTGAGTTCGTATTTTACGAAATCGTCTGCATTCTTACTTTAAAAGTCAGATGCAATGGAATTCTTCGCAGTTCTGATAATTCTTTATTGCCCTAACATTTGGTTTCCTTCATAATTTGTTATGTCGGTAATTGTGCCAGAATGGTGGAATGGAAGACAATATTTCGAATCGAATGGATGAAAGGCAAAGAGAATATGTTTCTTTTTACGGGCTGATGAATTTAGGAAATAATGCTTGTTTGTATCAATATTTGTATGGAGAATGGTTTGACTGCTTTTTCCTCAGTTCTTTCTCTTCTTTTGATAATGCACTGTTTCTATTATCCACACAGTCCTTATGTTCAATTTGCTACCGAAGCTATTAGGTTGCCGCTCTTGCAGCTAGCAAAGCAGTAGGATTTTTTTTTTTTTTTAAGTTAAAACATTCTACCCGGTGCCTTCAACAGATGCCGGAGAAATCGCACGCTCTAACTTTTACTCTGCGCCCGAAAGACCGGCGCAACCGGTCTGAAAAAACAATAGTTTTTGGTAAAAAAAATCAATTATATTACGAAAAATGGTAACCGTAACTACTCCATAGAAGAGTTTGTTTACTTTGTCCGCCATCTTTATTGGCGACTTGGCATCCTTGGCGCGACAAGGGCACACTAAATATTACTTTTACCCATAATTTTTTACCTCGACTATCAAATGCTATTTTCTCAAAAGTATTGCATCAAATGCAGCTAAGAAAAATAACTCTTGAGGCAGGAAAGTCTTTCAAGAGAAAAGAACTGCAAAAGCAGTGCTAATTTTTTTTCCAGCTCCATATTGTAGTGCTTAACATTTAATTATTATTATTAATATTTATTATTCCTTGGCTGTTGTAATAAAATATGACCTCAGAATCATTTTCTTGCATTTGTATCCATTTTAATTCCTTGTTGCAGAACCTTTTAACTGTTTTTTCACAGTTTCATAATTTGTTAAGTGCAGGGTATGACTACAAAAAGAATAAATTATGCTTAATCTTAACTACTTCATTTTAATAAATTGGCTGAACTGGTTTCTAGTCAAAAAGTTTAATAAGTAAATATTTAAGTAAATATTGAATAATTCAAGATTAATATCTTATATATATATATATATATATATATATATATATATATATATATATACACGATGCAATTGTACGTAACTGTGTAAAGTATAGGAGTAAAAGTTCCAATATCCTTCAGAGATTACAACACACTAATTACCACATTTGTTTATGATTTCTGTACTTTGTAAGAGAAAGACTAATTTTTCTGCAAATGCTATAATATTAGTTTGAATGCTAATGAGAAGTAATGTTCTAAAAGAAAACTTAATTTCTGTGCTTTTTCATGTAATTACAGATTCTCTACCTATAAAATCATTTAACATAATTCAAATATGTCATTAATGGTATGTGGCTGATAGTTAATGATATAAAGGCAGCATTCTCCATAATCTAACAAGACTACAAGTGGTCATTTTGACCACTCTTTTCAAATGACCAAAAACTATACTTTTTTTTTTTCAAGTTTTCTTAGCTAAAACAAATTTTTAAATGTAGTTAGTTATGGAATGTTACATTTTTAATGCATTTTCTTAATTTTTATGCCATGCTTGATAATTTTGTTTACATATAATCCTTCCTGCTTTTGATACTTTTTTGCAGACATTTTAAATTTTGAAAAAGGCTAAAAACTTTATTTCACAATGTTTTGGCTTACTTAAAAAATGAAATGAAGATGCATTAATTGTCATTCTTAATGAAAAGGTTCTTCAAATTGGCTCACTGTATGATTTGCAATGGCTTTATTAGTACCTCTACTTCTTTTTCCTCCTATATATGGAGCTATTAAATAAATATGTGGATCAAGCAGCAATTCCTTCATAAAATATATTCTAGAATTTGCATGGTTTTTAAAGCATAAGTATGTTAATAGGCCAGTATCTTTCCTTGTAGTAATTGCTAATCTTCTGTTATATTTTGACCTGCTTTATATTTTAAAAAAAAGTAAATAATTTTCAATAAACACGTTCTAAATATCTGATACTAAAATAAATAGATCTGTTCAAAGATCTTATAATAATATTAATTTGCTATTGTGATATTTAAATAAATTATAATGAAGCTAGTAATTAATTTAAAAATATTAATTTAAGAATGTTATTTTAGCTTTAATATAATATTAATTTAATTATAATATTAATAATATTAATTTTATTATAATATTACATAATTATAATTATTAATATAATATTAATTTAGATTTACAGGATATATTAAATTTAAATCTATATATATGCTACAAAGATGTTTTAGTTCTGTACATTACAAAGTTTTGCAAACACAGCCATATTGAATATCACTTTAAGGCTTTTTCTTTCCATCCACTGAAATGTGAGCTTAAATGAAGCACTGCAAAGCATCTTGGTAATGTTAATAAAATCAAACACCTCATTTGAACTAAAAAAATTTCTTTGCCTTCTATATGTTAGTATAAAAATTAGTTAATGTTTGTGCATTTTCCATGGAAAAGTCACTAGATTATTTGGCTCAAAACAGACTAGATGATATATCTTGATTTGTTTCACAAAGATAATTAGCAATATAATAAAATAAGGACAATTTCATTACCAGCTGCAGATGTCTTTCACTCTGATATCAAGTCTAAAGCTGATTGCTTACTAATAAACAGCAGATTGTGACAGAGAGCCATATTATCTATATATGGAGGTCCCTTCCATTTAAAAAAATCTGATTAAAATTTTGTCTTTTAGGCAAGAAGAAATCATTGGATTTCCTCATTTAAATTGTTGACTTTCTCTTACCATTCTCAGCCCATTTCTGGCCACCAGCTTACCTTTCCAGCAGAGGAACTCAAAATTCTCAGAAATTTTGAGTTTGATAGCGGAGAATAATGAAAATGTTCTTTTCACTGCACATAAAATGTCTATATTAGATTTTTTCCATACCTTGAACATTCAGAATACATAATACTCAAACATAAATTATAGTTGTAAATTCAGAATATAATAGGTAAATTCAGATTGATAATAATTACAAAAATTAAGTATTAAAATGGCAGCTTGATAATTTAAAAAGTATAAAATTATCAAACCATAAATCATCATACCATAAATATTTTATTATTTCTTTTAATCTTCTTGTGAGCCATTGCTTCCTAATCAGAGATAAATTCAGCTGTACCCGTAGAAGAATTTTTTCGAATAGTTTTCTCTTAACAACAGTTCTTTGTGACATCATGAGAGAAATATATGTCAAATATATGATAAAATGGATTAATCAAAATGGAAATAAAAAAGAATGAATATTACTTTATCCAATTAAGCAGAAGCTTTCAAATATACAAGGAGATGATCAGCATGTGCTTTTTTTCCCATTGTTCATACTCATCTGTATCTACTCCCACTAATAATACTCGCCAAATGAAAAATAGAATGGGAAACATAACATAAATTGTGACACTTGTTCAGTACTCAAAATGACCACTATCCATCTTTTTAGGTTTATACATTCATAGCATCAGATACATATACATTCTTCAGATACATATAGATTCATAGCATCTTTAGATTTCTTACAAGAAATTGAAGAATAAGAATGGCAGTTCTGAGCATTTAAAATTGTTTGTAGTCAAAATGACCACTCTTGTATTTCTAGTGTTAAGAATTGGTTCCTTGTTTTAATTTTGTGGTAACATTTCTAAAAATATTTTATTTGTATTACATCTGATAACAAATGTCTCAATTTATTCTAAGTTAACTTGAACTTGCTGTAAAGACCTAACCAATTATGATTTGATTCCCTGAAAATTTTCCTAAAATTTAATATTAGCATTTGGTTTATGAAGAGAATATATTTATAAAAATTAGTTATTCATATTGATAAAGTTATATTTAAAATTTGATCTTTTGACATTTTCTTTTGAGTTGATACAATTGTTGTTAAAATAATTTTAAATGTTCTTTACTGATTAATAGTAATTTGATACTTTTAAGCCTTCTACTCTTTAACAGTATTAGACTTCATAGTAAAACATAGAAAGTATTTCAATATTCATTTCTGTTTGGTGGTTTGGATTTCGGAGAAGTTCTATTGATTGCATGCATTGGGTAGATAAATGCTCTTTTATTATCATGCACAATTCTATGAAAAGTTAAAGGTTTATAAATAAAAGTTTTTTTAAAAAAAACCTTGGAAATTTCCATTTCTATTTCCTCTTTTTTTTCTTCAGTTTTTGGAAAGTTCAATCCTCAGAAGATGAGTCCTTGATGTCATTTTGGTCTAAAGATATACTGTCTTTTCAGTACTTTGCCAATTCAAAATTTTATGAAATCAAACTATTATTCTTTCAATTGAAAATCATAATATTTTCTTTTGTTTGAGGACTTTTCATAATTTTTTTAATGAAAATCACCAGTTTATAAGCCAAAGAGTAAACAATTTTCCTATTTGTTCTTTTTATCAAGCTAGCGAAATGTTGTAAACATAATTTTTAAGTAATCTTTTTTAGTTATTTATAGGTTTAAAAAGTGGGTAGAAGAGCAACTCCCCTATTTGATTCTACTATTAAGACATTTACTTTAATTAATATTAATGATTATAATGTTGAAATTATGTCAGTTTTGTGACTATTGAAAATATTTCCTTTATTAGAAAAGGCTCATAATAAAAAGTTATGTATCATAGAATATTATATGCTTCTCCTTGGAACTATCTTTTAAAAAATGTTATTTCCTTTTACAGTTTCAAAAATGGAGTGAGCATTTTTAGTTTGATTAAAAGTTACATTGGGTAATCAACATAGCAAAAGAAAGTTGAAAATGGACCCAAAAAGGAATGGTTTGTATAAGAAAATGTATTATTTTTTATAGTGACATTTTAAATTGATTTACATCTACATTTTATTCTTATATTTAATTTATTAGTATTAAATATAAGTGTACATAGCAGTTGTAGCATTCTAAAGAATTTTTGATGCATAACCCAGTGTTATGGGTTGTGACAATTCCAAAGCTTGTTGATTTCATTTCCCACCTTTATGAGTCAAGATTTATTTACTATTATGAGTAATAAGCTTTGAATGAATAAAATAAGAAATTGCAGTTTAAATTTTTATTCTGGTTCATTTAGCGATCAAAGATACAGAAACTCATTGTTTTATTCTTTTTCCTTTTAGATTTGAATTATAATTCCATATTGTTCAATTAGTTTTATCCCCTCCCCCTCCTTCATTTTACAAAACTTTTTAGGTCTAAAACATTCAAAACTAATTTTGTTTCATGCCTAACTTTTTTTTTTGGTACTATAATGCATTGTAATACAAAACTGCATCATATTTTACTTTCATTTAATTTTCAAGAGTTATAAAAGTTTTATGTCATCTCTTAGTGACAGCAATTCTTAGTTAGCTATGCCATGTATAAAAATGTAGCTTCCCGTAAATAATAATATTAGACACATATCTCTGTAATTAACAAATCTCCCCTTTTGTAAATGAAATAGTATACAGCAAAAAGCTAGTTGCCATTTCAAATGGTTTAAAAAATTATCTGTGCAGCTTTATTTGCCAAAAACTAAATAATTTTGCAATTTTATATTTTTAATATATTTGCAGTTTAATTCTGGTCTTATTGAATCTAAATGAACTATAAATAAAATCTATGTAAAGTATTTTTCAATGACCCAGATTTCTGAAAAATTCTGAATAAATAAATAAATAAATAAATAAATGGTGACCTATGATTTAAAGATTTTATTTTTGCATTCAAAAAATTATCTTAAATGTTCCTCAATCATATGCTAATGCTGAAAGTAAAATCTTTACTAATCTCTCAAAAAAACTCTGCTCTAAAGTATTGGAGGATATTTTAATACATATCAGTGATATATTAGTTTTCCAGAAGACATCTTTTGGGAAAAATACAAAAGTTACAATAAAGTGACTTACTAAATTCATTTACAATTTTACTAAAAGTTGAAATAGACTCTTTTAGTTTCAAATCAAATATCCCTTATGTAATTTCCTTTTCTAAATTATAAGTCTAAATTCAAATTTAAAAGTTACTTGAATTAAAACATAAACATTTATTTGTCAGTGTTTGTGTCATAGTATTTAACTGTTATTATGATTAAGTTTTCGTTATATACATTTTACAGTGATGCATGCCCAAAGTAGGCGATTCCAAGAAGCCTGTGAAATAATGAAGAAAAATGCTGCTAAATTTCTAGAAAATGAACTCTCTTCTGAATCATCATCTGAAGATGAAGTTGATGATTTACAAATCATGAAAAAAACTTTCTCAAATTATACTGGTAATAAATTAATTTTTATTTCTGAATATTTGGCAAGATGTAAATTTTTATCTTTTAGGAACATTTTTAATCTGTTCCTTTTAAGATATAGAATGTCATTTGTAAAATATCTCTCTTATGAAGTGAATAAGTATTATGAATCTGCCTTAATTTTTATATTTTTAAATCAAGGTTTTTGTTCCTTTATTTAAAATTTATATTTTCCAATGAGTTTTCATAAGATTTTAAAACTAAACTGCATTCTGTTTTTGATGCTTCCTTCTAAGTTTTAAATGAGGCTTTCGAAGCATAGGATGATCAAAACATGCCCTTTTTTCTCACTTGATACAATATATAAATTGTTGTCAATTGAAAATTGAATGGTTTTGTTTTAGTAATTTAAATTATTTTGTATTTGTATGGAATATAAATTATTTAAATTTTTTGTAGCTATGTAGTTTAGAAGGATTTTATTTATTGCTGATGTGGTTGGGGATTTGGAAATGCTTAAACTCTTTGGTCTCTTATTTTCTATTTATCTGGAATTAATGATTAGTTGCAGAATTATTATAAAA